>JBBBDQ010001763.1:2260000-2300000 GCA_037127315.1 Ascarosepion bandense | reverse complement strand
GCCGAGCTTGAAAAGAACCTCCAATCCGTGGCGGACTCGTGAATTTTAATTCTCCAAAAAAGAAGCAGCTATCTATTAACCATCACAGACAACTCCCCATTAGCATGGATTAAGCTAGTCTCACTGAAAGCAAAACACTGTGCCTCCTCGGGTTAACGCTCACAACAGAGCTCAAGTGGAATAACTATATAGAATCCATAGCTAAATCCTCTACTACGAAGGTCGGTTCTCTGTGTAGTGCCAGGAAGTTTTTCACGTCTGAAACAATCCTGCACATCTATAAATCTACTATCCGCCCATGCATTGAATACTGCCGCCATAACTGGTCGAGTGCTCCTGTTATCTACCTTGGGGTCCTTGACAAAATCCAGCGGAGGATCTGTAACGTGATCGATCCCGACTTGGCAGCTCAGATACAGTCACTTTTTCACCGGTGCAATGTTGCTCTTCTACAAATACTTTCACTGCTTCTGCTCAGATGAACTTAGCTCACTGGTGCCTTTTATATATAAATTTATTCAAGCCACAAGATTAGCAACTAGATCAGACCCTTTTACTGTGAAACGAATAAAATGTAAACGCAAATTCTACTCCCTCAGCTTCTTTTCTCGCACTTCCCACCTGTGGAATCCCCTTCCGTTAAATCGTTTCCCCGACAGCTACAATCTTCAAGAATTTAAATGTAAAGTCAGTAGTCATCTCCTATCTCACTAACCTGCATCCTCTCTCTGATGCTTCTTTCTCTGTCCACTCCACTTTCATCAGTATTCTCAGCCTTCTTTTACTCACTTCCTGACACCCCCTATAACCTGTAACTTTCCTCCTGTGTAACCATCTGCACAACAGTGGCTGTAAAATGTCTTGCTTGGGGCGATATGATCATAAAAAAATTATATATATATATATATATATATATATATATATATATATATATATATATATATATATAATGTATATTTAAACATGACCTTCACACACACACACACACACACGCGCGCGCGCACGCACACACACACACACACACACACACACATACACACACTGAGACGGGATGCGACACGAGGTGTATTGTTTAACGTAGAGAACCCGTGTGCGTAAATTCGGGTCAAAGGTAAAAATTTACCCAGCCTCTGCGCACTAGGATCGGGCACTATGCATTTTGTTTGCATGATCTGTGGCGTGGAACGCGAACAATTATCGGACTACTCCACAAAAACATCATGGTTCCTGACAAAAGATCTTAACAGCTGACCCTTTTACACAAGATCGAGAGTGTCATAAAACCGCATTGCAAATTTGCGAACTGCGTTTGCTATTTTTGGTAACTATTGCCGTTGCCTAGCGGAGTTTTATGTCAACACAAAATAAAATCGTCGGTGATGGTGGATGTTACTGTGTTACTGTCTTGGTGACCTCTCTGAAGATGGCTCATGTGAGCCGAAAGCTTAGAAACAAATTAATAAAAATTATCCAAATGTTGGAGAATTTTTGTCTTTATTTTCAACTGAAATTAAAGCCAAAATACGACGTTTAGAACGGCTCATGATTAAACATAATAGACATTTATTGTCTCTTATATTTAACAGTATATGCATAGAAAAGTATTTGCTACTTCGATACACTATATATATATATATATATTCTATTCCATTTGTAAATGAGTTATTACGCGACCTAGGTTTCTACTATGAGTGGTGTCTTAAGGCGATGTTCAATAACTGGTTTTGCCGTTTACCGTTTTTTTAAGAACGCTCACGTAACGGTGTTTTTTTTTTTTTGTTTTTTTTTTTAACGCTCTTGTGGCAGGGAATTTTTGAACGCTTAATTTTTTAAATTAAAATAATACATATATATATAGAGAGAGAGAGGGGGGAAGAAAAGCGAAGATGAATAGGCATGGATAAAAACGATGAAATAAGTGATCTTCAACACGGCTCTACAGATTTTAATAACTTTTTATGAGTATCATTTTTTTGAAATGGAAAGAAATTAATTACAAAGATTCCTTGCGAAACAACTTCACCGAAAATATTTTGTGTATCTTTGTTACAGTAAAACCGAATCAATTACGTTAGTATAGAAGAAAAAGAATACGTCTACATGTGACAACGTGTGTGACTCAGATTTACGTTATTTTATGTATGCGTATAAATTGTAGCAGTCGGCAGCTGAATAAGCAGTGAGCTGTCTTAATAGTACTATTGGCGCTCGTAAACAAATCAGTCTGCATGTTTTTTATGTGTCAATATTGCTAAGCTCTTTTTTGTATACTCGAATAAATATGCGAAAATGTGGGTAATTAATTAAGGTCAGTTTTTTTATCACAAACGAATGACCCCTGGTCAAATGTTATCTGGGAAATAAATTAGCAAACAAAAATTGATTGCTTTTATAATAAAACATAGGCTTCGGAAAAAAAATTAAAATTAAATTTATTAATCTCATAAGATTATTGGTTAATAAATATATTCCCAATTTTTAAATATCCATTTTAAGGAAAGAAAATATTTTTGAATTCAATTACAATTTTCTGATTATCAGTTATGAAACATTTTGATTCTGATCCAAACGAACGGTGAACAGGGTTTTTTTGTTTTTTCCTCTCTCACTATTAACTAGAAAAAGTCAGGGTAAGAAGTTACTTAGATAAATAATAATGTTGTTTAGAACATTAAATACGTTAAAACTTATAGGCTGTACATATGAAATCTATTGTTCAAGGATTGGCAACTAAACCGGCTACCCCACTCCAATTTCTTGCGAACGAGGCGGATAGTTAGCAACCAGGAAGGGTGAAAAATAAGACCTAACAAAGGCCGGAAGAACTCTTGATGAATCAACAGTCATCTAATTAAAAGAAATAATTTATTAATTTTTTATTTAATTTTTCAGTATTCTTACATGTTTTCTTTTTGCTGGAGATAAGGAGTGTAAAAATGTTCCATAATTATTGACTTTCTAAACGCTTTCAGTCACTTCAATGGCCATTTTCAAGGACATTATTCTTTTTTATGTTGTTATTTTATCGTCATGTTTTGACTGTAATGCAGTTTATTTTGCGTTTTTGAAAAGGACCGTTCTTTAACGTGACACGCGTTACTGGACATCGTGTGAACGTCTGTCTATTTAAAAAAAATCCACTGTTATATAATGTAAGATTAATGGTAGAAGAAAGTGCAATACTGTGTTTCTTCTCATAAATCAATTACCTATATAAGATATACTACTACTACTTTGAGTAAACGTCTTATATGCCACCTTTGTACCAATAGTGCAATAAAAAAACATTTAATATAATTTAGAAGAAACCTTAAGAAACATTTTGGTTGAAAATACAAAAATACAATTTAAATCACTATATCAAAAGCACCTCACAATAAGAGAAGCAGTATATATCAAACAATTTTCTTCTACCATCAACCTTATATTATTTAACAGTAAAAATGAAGTTTTGAAAGTTATTTTCAATAGACAGACGCAAGCAATGTTTGGTAACGCGCATCAGGTGATATTTTTTAAAAAACGCTCCTTTTCAAAAACATAAAATAAATTACGTTACAGTCAAAACATGACAATAAATTAACAACATCGAAAAAATAACTTCCTTGAAAATGGCCAGTGAAATGGCTAAAAGCACTTGGAAACTAAGTAATTATGGAATATGTTTACATTCCTTATCTCCAGCAAAATGAATACATGTAAGAATACTGGAAAAATAAAATAAAAAAATAAATGACATCTTACTTGTCCGTTTTGTAACGAATTATGTTTAAAAGAAAGATTGCTGCTCAAATATACAATAATATATATAGGTATGGGATGGTATGATATTGTATAATATGCACCTGACGTTGCGTAATGTATGAAACTCTAAGTTGTGCCTTAAATGTAAGATTATTTATATATATATATATATATATATATATATATATATATATATATATATATATATATAATGGGGCATGGCTCCCATTGTTGAATGTTAAATCATCCGTATGATCAATTTATTAAGACACAAGCTTTCTTTGGGTTTCTTTTTTGTTTTTCCTTCTTTTTTTCTTTATTTCCTGTCTAGACCAAGTCCTATCTCGACTAGAAAATATTATAAAATGTATTATGTTACATAAAATTATTTACAAATGTTCATCTTGTGTTTGTTATTCGTCGAGACCTGTTTTATGTGTATCTATCAGAACGAACCCATCTTCTCTTTTTTAAACCGGGGTTCATACATGTAATGAACAGACTGACAGAGATAGATAGATAGATAGATAGATAGATAGATAGATAGATAGATAGATAGATAGATAGATGCTCATCCCTTGTTCCCTGTTTAGGACAAGGTTTCCGGCTTTCTCTTTTCCAATCTATTCACTCTTACGTAGCCCCCTGCACACCAGTGGCCTTATCGCCTTGCTCGGGGTGATGTGATTAAAAAAAAAAGATAGATAGATAGATAGATAGATAGATAGATAGATAGATAGATAGATAGATAGATATTAACGAGAAATATATTTTATTCTTATTCAATGTAGAGTGCAATATTCTCTCGGTGAGTTAGTTTCTTAACGGTTATCTCCAGAATTTTCTTTTGATTTTTCGATAACTGTATGTTTTTACCTGGCGCATCCACCGGAGCACTTATCTCAAATACAACTTCATGGACTGTATCAATTTACTTGACTAACAAATACAACATAAAAGAGTGAAATATCAATCTGCTATGATTAGAAGATTGTGGTTCACATCAGCTAGCGACGATGCACCTCTTATTACCGTCATTTTCTCCGTTGAAATCAGTTTATCTGGTATGCCAGATCGTGTAAAAGAAACTAATTTGAATTTCAATGCAATGGATATTCGAGTAATTTTAAGCAATAAGTGCCTCGAATAATTTTGATAAATTTAAAGAGTGAAACGGATCGAAAGATCGGCTTTGCTGATCAGCAAATATCTCAAATTCTTGACAAAGACTCAAATTATTATAAAATGAAGTTTCTTGAACTTTCTGCTACAGCCAGAGGTGTTTACTTAAACAATCTTCTCTGATACACTCGACACACCTTTGACAATGTCTCTTCTAATTCCAGTCGTGCTGTTAGCAATCTTAAAAGTAGTGGCTATTTCATCTCTAACTGGTTGGATTTCATTCCAGTTTAATGAAGTAAAGAGATGCACGTAGATCTCATGACTTTTGTCACTATGAGATTTTTGTTATCAGTTTTTTATGCTGTTTACTAAATATCGTTGTTATAAGAAAAGAATTAAACTCCAGAAAAACATACTATGCGGCTATAAATTTAGGTAAAAAACGAACTTTCGAGAGGGGAAAACAAAAGTAGAGCATCAATAAACGTACACTTCCATACCTGAAAAAGATTTATTGTGCTAAGATAAACAAGAACCGGCTGTATATAGAAAGAGAAAGACAATGAAGAAGAAAAGATTTCAAAAAAGGATAAAAGAAACAGATCAATTCCATACACAGTAATTTGTAATATTAAAGAATGTCGTATGAAAATTACATCCTGAGCTGAAGCTATTCCTTGAAAAAGAGAGCATCACTTTTTGAAGAGCTCTTTCTAACTACCACGAGTAAATCGTTTAGTTGCATAGTGAGTTAAACTTCATTCGATCCAAAATCTATTATCAAACTGGTATTCTCTAGCGAGCAACGGGCAGAAGAAAATTTTGCTTACTTTATCCTAAAGATATAGAATATTTATCCGATCCATATGTAATATGATAAACTACGTGAATTTATTAATAATCTTCCCGTGATGCTCCTCGAGTAAAACGATCGAAATTAGATCGTTCTATATCAGAGACAGTAATAAATTTTATCTCCCTATAAAATTAGTAAGCGGAAAATATTTATTTAGCAATTTTTTTACGTTTTTTACGTTACATTCATCTTGATTGATTGATTTTTAAAACATATGAGATGTGGTTCAAAATATTTGATTTGTTTATCTGGAGAGGAATATTTAGTTTTGTTGTTGTTTTGTTCTTACATGGAACAATATATTTTATTGTTAACAAGGACATTTGACAAAATTTTGAGAGCTGAACATAAATATATGCTCTTGAAAACATTACCCTGGTCACTGAAGCATGCACGCAAACTTTTATGGTAATTTTCGAAGTTAATTTGCAACGAAAACTGAAGTAAAACAATTACCTAACAACATATCTAATTTTAACTAATATTGTAGTGGGATGTTATCCTACTGAAAAGCGTTACAATGCGAATTTTATCTGCTGAAAACATTAAACTCATTTTTTCAGAACTGCCCAGAATCCTTAGTTAACAAAACTAATCTTGTCTATTTTTTACTCTCCCTCACTCTTTTGGGAGAGCTCGAGATCAGAAAAGTGTACATGCAGGATGCAATGGGTAAATTTTCGCTATTTAACATTTTTAATCTCGTGCATCTGCATTGTTTAATTTTATTTTGTTGATTGCACAGTATAGTAGGATCAGTTGACGCAATTCACTCTGCCAGAAATTTGGAAATTGCATGCTGTACTACTTGGCGACCGTTTACGCTTCAGTAGGATCTTTAACAACCCTCATAGATAGATAGATAGATAGATAGATAGATTCGTTTTCTACGGTTTATCTACCTTTTGTAGGCTATTTAAAACCAGAAAATATTTTATATTGTAATTTTGTTTTTAGATAAAAATGATTTGGTGATACAAGTGTTACTAATTAATCCGTAGCTTTAAGGAGAAGAGATTGATTCATACCCTTTTATCTAGGGTTTTTTTGCGCGCCTAAGTAAATATGACTGGAATTCAACGGGAATTGAAACTCAGCTTCGATTAACACTTCCAAGCCATTATCCGTTACACTACCCGCATATCCAAGTTTACAGAACCTGGTATTCCTAAGCAGTCACCCATCTAGGCACTGACACAGACCCAACGTTCAATATTCTATGGCTGTAGATAGATAGATAGATAGATAGATAGATAGATAGATAGATAGATAGATAGATAGATAGATAGATAGATAAGGAGGGTTTTTTTTTCTCAGGACACACTTGGAAAATGTCCGAGCAAGTTATTTTTTACAATAAATTATTCATTTTATCACATAGTTCATCTTTCACCGGATTGTATTTACAAACAAAAAAGAAATGTCATAACAAGCTTCTGCAAAGAGAAAACATTAGAAATTTAAAATTGTAAAAGAATCAAGTAATATAAAACAGATAATTATTTTTATAGATTTGACACATTCAGTTTTTTCTACAATTGTAAACCAGCGATCTACGTCCATAGATATAGCCAGGAAAAATAACAAATATTCAAATGTCTCGTTTCATAAGATGTACACTCACGAACAAAAATTCAAGACCACTTAAAAATCTTTAAAAAGAATTTTTTTTTTACAGATAGATTTTAAACTCCTCTATATATAATAACTATTATAATTTTGATCATGTGTAAATCGCCTCATTTTATAAAAATGTAAATTTCTAAATAAAATGTTTGGAATGTAGCTTTTTGTTTCCATAACCTTTTAGATTGTAGTATTGGTAACCTTAAGTGGGAGGAGTTTAAAATCTATCTGTAAAAAACAATTTCATTTTAAAGAATTTTAAGTGGTCTTAAATTTTTGATCAGGAGTGTACATTGAAATTATTTGCCACCTCGGTTGCATTTCCTGAATTATTCCATTCTCTTCTACTTTTTAAAAGACAATTCGCAAACTTGTTATGCTGCTTTCAAAGCTTAAATAACAAATGACTATTTCAGAGAACTCCTTTTCTTTTAATTCTAAAGGCTAGTGTAGCTTTATTTTAATTCAATTCTTCTGTCTCATTGAGAACATTACAAAAAGATATCATATTTTCATTGTTTTAACCTCTTTGCATCTTTATACATAATTATTCCGGTGTTGCATCAGGTAATAAAAATGTAACAGTATATATAAAGCTTTTATTTCCGTGTTTTTCAAACAAGGAAATTATAATGAAGTGTTAATTCGTTCTCAGCTCGACCCATTTTCCAAAATTTAATCACATGACCAATCATCAAACATTATTTTGAAAAGTCGTTTTGGTCGTACCAAAAAGTTCGTAAAACGACAAGCATCATTGTTTTAGATTTAATTGCATTCATGTAAAATTTAGGCAAATAGTAAAATTTAACTCTTGGAGCTAATTTTTTTTTTCTTTTTTTTTTTTTTGGTGGGGGAGTAAGTGTAAGAAAATTTAGCTAGAATTAATTTTGGTTCTTCCATCCTGAGAATTTTATCCCGATGTCTAAATTTTAAATTTTATGCTGAAATATTATTTATTCACAAACGCCCAGTCTATACGATCTATAATGTTGATAAAAAAGCTTAACTTTTACCAATTCTGAATATGAAATAAAACCTAAACACAACGAATCCAAAATATATTTGATCATTAGCGATACAAAATGACATACTAAACTAACCTGAATCTTTTTGCTGGTCTACAATTGCAAACAGCACAGTTTAAAAATACAACTCAATCTGTATTGTGTCGGAATAAAAATTCGTATCATTTAAACGAATTTCAAAGACAATGATTAGTTATTTCTTACAAACCAAAACGTGGAAGTAAACGTTTTTGCACCTGAACTTCAAGAGGGTGTAACATTTTAAGGTTTGTTAAATTGTCAATGAATCACTAATTTTTCAAATGAAAACCTCAACTTATTTTCTTCCTTCCTCTCTCACTTTCTCTCTCCCTTCCTTCCTCTCTTTCTTTCTCTTTATCTATCTATCTATCTATCTATCTATCTATAGATAGATAGATAGATAGATAGATAGATAGATAGATAGATAGATAGATAGATATAAAAACATTCAAATTTTTCAAGGTCACATGGCCCTTTCAACGAGTGGAACAACACCTGCATCAACGGCGATCATAATCATTATGGTAAAATACAATCATTTGAAGTAAGGGTAGCGAAGAAAGAAAGAAAGAAAGAAAGAAAGAAAGAAAGAAAGAAAGAAAGAAAGAAAGAAAGAAAGAAAGAGTGAAGAGGAAAAGGAGAAAAGAAAAGAAAAAGCGTGTCAGATTGGCAAACAGAGTAGAAAAGCTGCAGGTGCAAGAAATTGTAAGAGGGTTTTATATGCATGAATGCTGGGAAAAACTTTTAGAATAGAAGAGACGGTTACATCTAATTAGTTCAACAGTAAAACAGTGAGGTCTTGTTGCCAATCTGGTAATACGCTTAACTTCATACAGTCGAGCCACTAAGACAAAAAAGCACATCGGAACAGTTCCCATAGAAATATCTGTAAAAAACAGAGGGTAGCAATGACACGTCGGTGAAAAGTGATTGAAGATGAGGATCGATTACATTACAGAGCCGTCCTTGAATATTGTCAAGAATCTTGAGATATACGGCAGGAGCACCGGACCACATATGGCAACAATATTTAATACATAGACAAATTGTAAATTTATAAATCTGCATGATGGATTCTGAAACGTTCATTGCAGTAGACCTAGCAATTAATTCAATATAGTTGCTCCACATTATGTCAGTGGAAAACGTTAATACAAGAAAGCGCAAAGTGTTACTCACCTGGTGTATATATATATATATATATATATATATATATATATATATATACTTAATTACAATAAAGCAGCACTAATAATTATAGACTAAATGTCCGAAAAACCAATGCTAACCTAACTGGAACTTAAATCGTCAAACAACCCAATGGGGACTACCTCGTAGATTAAATAAAGGGGAAGAAAAAAAAGAAACAAACCACGCACAAGAACAATGCGTCAAGTGCTTGTTTGAAAGAAAAAAAAACCAAGACGAAACCTTAACAGTAAAGTGCTCTATACGAAAGTACGAAAGTAGAGCAAAAAATACAGTACACTAAATCTAAATTTGAGCCAACGCCGACCGCGGTTTCACACAACGATCCGTTGTATGAAACCGCGGTCGGCGTTGGCTCAAATTTAGATTTACTATACTATATATATATATATATATATATATATATATATATATATTCTTCTTGTGTCTTGTCAAGTGATGTGGTTTATTTCAAATTGAATGCTTTTAAAAGGTTAAAAACAAGCAAAACGCCTTTAATCAGGGAGGCATTGTTGTATGTACAATGTGGATCAATCAGAGTAAAGCAACTTCTAATTTGGAGAATATGTGAGCAGACTTAAAAATAATTGGGGGGAGGCATTAGTATCAATATTTGATTAAATTGAGATCAGCATTATTAATTAACTATTAGATCTATTTTATAACTGTTGCGAAATTTTTAAAAAATTTCTAAGTTTAACAATTTATTACATTTAGAAAGTTATTCATATATCAAAACGAGGAAGAAAAAGAACGCATACATAAATAAACCTACAAACATCAACCCATGGAAAAATAGACGAGTATATTCACAAACACTGACAAACAAACACTTATACAGATTAATATACCCACACATATATACATACACAAATTACAAAATTTAGCTTTTTTCGACTTGTTAATTTGTTCTGTTAAATTTTAATGCTCTGTTTATACACAGACTAAATTGCTACATATTGAATACAGTCAAGGCGAATTCATAACGTGACCAGCCTTGAATGAATGAGGTTGGGACAGACACAATCATATTTCAATGAATGAACATATAAACATAATTAGATATATACTTACGCAAATACACAAGCTAAGAACAAAAATGTACACGACTAAAAACTCCACAGATCGTAAAAAATATATAACCACATAGATGGAGACACTCAAAATCTCTGGCATCAAACTCGGTAGATACACTATACACTATGCGTATACAAATGCGTATGCATGTACAAAACGTCACACATATACATATATATGCTAAGCCTCATATTGTTCATATGCAGTTATGCCCATGTCAACCCCAGTGGTTGAGCGCGCGCGTGTCAATGGATGTACAAGTGTTAATCTATGTCTGCGTTTGTATAAAAGGCGTCACAACGACAAATATTCCTCCCAATTTTCATCCCACTTCCACAAAAATACATCAATATACACATCTCTATATATATCCAGTATAAAAAAAAAGATTGTCTGACGATCGCAAAAGTGTGAAACCCAGGACCATAAAGTTACACTCATCTAACTAAATATATATCTATCCACACACACACACACACACACACACACACACACGTATATATATATATATATATACATACACATATATATACACATATAAATACACATGCATATATATCTATATATGCATATACACACATACATATGCACACACATAGACACAAACATACATATATATAGGTATAGACATGCATACATGATCATCTGAACACACATACATACAATAATGAATATATTCACATATACACACATATATACATACACACACACATATATATATATACATACACACACACACATATATATATACCCCTACAAGAGCATACATAGATACATACATGTAAGACATACACACACATACAAGTAAATGAAATATCAATATGTCTACTAGTACAAAAGAACATATGTACACTTATATATATATATATATATATATATATATATATATATATATATATATATATATACTAATACTTAGACATTAAATTGCCTATATTTGATGGGTACCTTCATCCGACTCGGTCGCTCCAATGAATTTCCCCCAGGTACATAATCCGGCACATATCAACACAATAGTACTCGGCAAGCAAGTAACCCAACACCAACCGCGAACCTGTACAGCCATGAAGCATCTAATCCGACATCGATTATACTGCCAATACTCGACAGAGCCCAAACCAGATCATACTATCCAGCCAAAGCTCAACACGTTTCCCTCCAGCACCGACTAATAACCATGATTCTCAATTGTTTCCGAACTATTTATAATTCGCCGACCCCTAGAAAACCGATGTCGGGTAAAACACCCCTCAACCATACAACCCGCTGACTAATGTCGGGTGGAATGCCCGGCAAATATCAGTATGATAACACATGGCGAACGACACACCCAGTAAGGATCAACTAGAACGCCCAACCCGAACAAAAACATCCACCCAAAAGGCAGTTAAAGAGATTTTCCTTAATTTTTCAATATTACAACCCGGATTTTAATGTAAATGCTGAACTATGTTTACAATGAACAGTGAGCCCATTCCTCTAGTTTAACAGTTTAACCTTGTCCTTAAATTTGATAATTTCTAATTTTTCGTTAAGACAGAGGTAGCAAGGTGCACGGAGGGAATTACAAGTTCGGGCCTTTGTAAGGATTTTCTATTTAACAGTGGGCGTTTTGTCTTTTTTCTTTAAAGACCAATAGTATTTGGATAATGAAATGCTGTATTTATAAGAACTATTGTTGAAAGACAGTGTGTGATGATACCAGCGAGTTTTGAACGGTTTTTTAGTAGAACCGCTATAAACCTTTATAGTATTAGGATTTTCAATTGTGGAGATGGTACAAAGATAAACTATGGCGCTATCTAGACAATTATTATGCAAAGGGCAATCTTTAGGATTTCTACAATTACATCCGCTGGTATTAGTTCCTTTGTCTTTGGTGAGATCTATTAGAGCATTATAATTTACCGTGTTTTTTGCATCATAACACTTGTTGAGTACTTTGTTGTTATGTTTTTTTAATTATTTTTTCTAGATTATCCGTGCAACTATAGCTTAACTTGAGTGTATTATTATTGAATATTTTGCTAAGAGGATTAGTTTTGGGAAAATGTTTGCTGATTAGGTTTAAGAATTTTTGTTCTAATTTAGTTTTAACCATCATATTGTAGGGCGGGGTAAACCAAATGCTTTTTCTAGATCTTTTCTTCTTGCTGCTATTATTGTCAGTAGGGTTTCTGAATTATAAGTAGCCTTATAACCGCTGTTTCTAAGTGCAGAATTATAAAATTTGCTATGCTGATCCAAAATTACTTTACTAGATGAGTTGTTACTGAGTTTAAATTCAACAGGGTCTAAGTATATATATATATATATATATATATATATATATATATATATATATACCCATCAAATATAGGCAATTTAATGTCTAAGTATATATATATATATATATATATATATATAAGTGTACATATGTTCTTTTGTACTAGTAGACATATTGATATGTTTAATGACTGATGAGGGATGGTTAGAATTAGGATTTATGGAGTTAGCCTTCATATAAGGGTGGAAAGAATTATTGTTAAGGTCCAGAGTAACATCTAAAAGGTCTACCTGTTTAATGTTGGTGGTTATTTCTACCCTATGGACTAAACTCTTTAATTCCCTGTGTATTATTTTCCTAATACGATCTACCCTAATTCTAGTGGAATCTCTAACAATCAGTAAACCATCATCTCTATATAGACCGATACTATTCGTATCCATATCCTCGTAAGCGGTTAAATTGTAAAGAATAAATAATTCCACAAGATCAAAGGCCTCAGCCGAATCCAGAGAACCCATTGCAATGTCAAAATATCCATCAGAGGTCTTTTTAGTCCATTGTTCATTCTTATAAATCAGAACAGAACTTCTATATTTTAGTATAATATCCATCTCGCTTGTAGAAATATCAAAGTACTCCTTTGTGAATTCCAACGCCAAGGTAAAGAGGTCCTTAGCAATTGACGGATAAAAGTTCATAATGTCAAATTGTATAAAGGTACAATTTTTTTTATTCTGGATGGTCTTAAACCAGTTGATGACATCCGTGGTGTTAATCCATTGCATGAGTCTGATGGTGCATTTAATTGATCGGTTGATCCTTTCTAAAGTGGTTTTGCTGATTTTACCAACTTCCGTTCTTGTAGGATTAATTAGACGCGTAGGTGGTTTTGCTCTAAAGTCTGGTTTACGGTCCTTTAATAAAAAATATGATTCTTTTGTTTGTAACTTACTAACTGATATAACTTTCTAAATCTAATAAATTGTTAAACTTAAAATTTCGCAACAATAATAAAATAGATGTAATAGTTAATTAATAATGCTGATCTCAATTTAATCAAATATTGATACTAATGTCCCCCTAAATTATTTTTAAGTCTGCTCACATATTCTCCAAATTAGAAGTTGCTTTACTCTGATTGGTCCACATTGTACATACAACAATGCCTCCCTGATTAAAGGTGTTTTGCTTGTTTTTAACCTTTTAAAAGCATTCAATTTGAAATAAACCACATCACTTGACAAGACACAAGAAGTGTCGAAACAAAATAGCTACTTTTGTAGTTATATTATAACATATATATATATATATATATATATATGACAAAGATAGTGTTTCCCGGCCCAGCCCAAAAATGGTTGATAAATGATGTCTGGCATAACGCTTTCAAGAGCAACAAATAAAATTAAATGTTTAACTTATCTCTCCCAATTCGCGGATAAGATATGCGCATGTCAAGGATAATTTATTGTTACAGTATGCAAACACACACACACACACTTACTGAAACGCATTACCCACCGCCCAACTGAACTCACATCTTCTCTTTGGTTTAACAAATGTCAATAAGTCTCAATAGATGCAATTTCCTTCGCATGCTGGAATTCAATGATGCACAACATTTTCGTGTGCACATTCGTGCTAAATAGAGTTTTGCCAGGTTGAAATCTGTAATATGGCAAAAAACTATGGATTATGTGAGGCGTCAACCTCTATTGACAGTTATTATATTACTGTCCACTCAATACAACGCCCACGAGCCACTCAATGTAGAGCGTTACTGAATTAACTTGTTGCAATAAATACATAATTTAAGGATAACGGTTATTATTACTCATATTTTGGTAAGGAAGACGAGGAACCGAGTTAGCGAGACAGCAACACATCAAGTGTTATATGTCAAACCCTACCTGGATTAATTACCATAAACACAGTCGTAACTGTAAACTTTATCATAACATCGAGAGAACCTACTAGAAATTACTGCATGGTTCAGATCCCATTAACAAAACAACTAATCCTCCTCGGCTTATGGCACAAAACTCTGCCCTAAAGATATTCTCCCTATTAATACAACTTTTTAATTTCAGTTTTATGTTTAAATTTTAGTTTAAATTAAATTAAATTATTACCGAAGAAAATACTCTATATCTTATTAGTAAATAGTATAAATATAGAATTGTGACGTACGACGGTCGCGGCTTTTATTATAGTATAGATTGTAATGCAGTAGACTCGATATTATGCACCTAAAAAGTTATCTTAAGGTTTCGGACCAGGCAGATAACGCCAATTCAAAGAAGTGTTTACTACCAGCACCCTTGATGAAGGGACAAACAATCCAGGATTGTAAAGAAATGACAAGCATACGACCCTAAGTGAAACCTAGATACACAGGAATACAGTTAACATATGTTTTTGATGCCGTCCGCTAACGTAATTAAATAGGATACATTACTTTCAGAGCGACACTGGCGAATGTGTATACATATATATGTGTGTGTGTGTGTGTGTGTGTGTGTGTGTGTGTGTGTGTGTGTGTGTGTGTGTGTGTGTGTGTGTGTGTGTGTGCATGCACATGTCATACATCACATATAACGATTTTCTAAGGGCAGCTTAGATGTGGCACAAGATCGAAAGTATGGGCACCCAGTGAAGATCGATCTCACTACGAAGTCGTAACTGATCTAGCGAGACAAGCTCGCTAACGATTACAACACGTTGAGCTGCTTGCACACGGTATATATAAATTCTTATGTGCTTGAGTCTATAACTAAATATTACCTATTCTCTCTCTCTCTCTCTCTCTCTCTCTCTCTCTCTCTCTCTCTCTGCCATTTTTATTTCTTACTTAGGACACCCATAAACCTGTTGGGTTTCTTTTAAAATCAATGATGCAAAATGATGTAACAATATTATAGATTTTACTATTAATTACACATATTTTAATTTATATTAAATAAAAGTTACTGCAATAATTATTATTACTTATATTATAAAGCCCGGCTCCAACATTTGTATGCTGTATCCAACATGAAAACGAAAATCAGCCGCATACCTTTCTTTATTGTCTAATTTCGATATTAGCTTATTTTAAACACGACAATACTTCCTCATTTGCTTTATTTTCAGTCGCTGCTTATTTATTTATTGGCGTACGTATGTTTGTTGAAATGTCATCAGTTGTGAGAAGCTGACTAAGACGGCGAAGGAGAGAGAAGAATGTGTGTTTGTTGGTGTGTGAATGTCATGTTAGCACAGGCTGACATATCCCGATGGTGATCATCTCGACTGACACTCAAGCGTCAAGGGACCTAACTCCAATTCCTAATTATCTCCTCCTTACTGATGGCTTCGGACAGACGGACGGACATCTCTCTTTTTATAGTAAAGATTTATGTCTACGTGTGCGCTGTTCTGACGTTTCTTTTTATTTAATTAACTGTGGCCATTATCATATTTTTCGCAAAATCCATTTCACGATATCCTTCTGGGTTTTTTATTTGTTTATTGTCTTTTTTCTCTATTTTTTTTTTTATTACTATCATACCTATCTATTTTTTTATCTCTCTTACTCTACTTTTTTCTTTTCATTCTTTGCATCCGTTGTCTCTCCCTATACTTCTCTGTTTTTCTTTATTTCTTTCTTTCTCTCTCTCTCTTCTTTCATTCCCCTTCTATCACTCTCTATCCAAATCTTCCACCCTTACACTACCTCTACTTTCCAGACACTCACAGATCGAACTGCAATTACTAATTGAGTGATGCTACATATAACGTTTGAGGAAACCCCTATGACTAATTTGCTAATATGGTCGTTTTAATATGCAAATAAAAAACGTGTCATTTAGTATCAAGTTGTTTATAATTTGCCCACTCTATGTACGCTATACTATCTTTTAATAAACCTTCGTAATTCAGTCTATATTTCAGGTTTTGATTGAAACACCACACGCTCGTGTCCAAAGCAAGCAATCTTTTTAAAAAGAAAGAAGTTTAAAACAATCTTCGATAACCAAGGTTCGAACCTAAAACGTCCTGTTTTATTATCCTCAATAACAATGTAATCACTATGTGGACAAAGAATTCACTGTCCACAGAGAGAGATTGGCGTGATGTCGGTCATTCTGTCCAATATGTTCGGGTAAATTAATGTTGAGTTGATATATGGAAAGACATAAATGTTTCTCTTCAGCACACATTATAAGATCGCGCAATAAACATGGTAAACTGACCTTTTATTATGAATTTGCCAGCCTGATCATAAAACTAATTAGTTATTCCTCTCTCTCTCTCTCTCTCTCTCTCTCTCTCTCTCTCTCTCTCTCTCCGCTAGATGAAGCAAACTATGGCACTGTGGTGTCTCAAATTCATAATAAATTAGTATAATGGTCACACTTCGAGAATAAAGCATTATATAGCGATTTACTATGTGTAACTTAGATGTAGTCCAAGGCTTAAAGTATGGCGTTGAGTCAGTGAGAATCGAACTCACTACTCAGTCGTAATTGATCTCGAGAGACAAACTCGCTAGCTATTATACCACGTGAAAGAGTCCGATAAAACCTTAAATATAGTAAAACAATAAATGATTCATACCCACCCCGAATAGTTTTTGTTTTTCTGTTGTTGTTTTTTTTTGGGGGGGGGTTGTCAAATTCTAATTATGACTCCTACAAGTGGGTTGCAGTTTCTAACAATATTGTTCCTACAACAATTTTGTCAAATAAGATTTTACAAGAAAAATACAAATTTCTGTGACACATGACAAAAAATTGAAGATTATAATGTAGAAATGAAATTTCGAAATAAAAAAAAAGATACGAAAATTCAAATTAAATGTTTAAGTAACACGAATAAGAGTGCTAAAACGAATAGAGTGCTACAAAATACGATCACTATTAGTCTAAGTCTGTGGGGACAGTCAGCTATGCCTGGTACAAGGCCACTTAAAAACATAGCTGACAATCCTCGCATTTAAATGTATCATTTGGTTGAAAGAATGGTTGGAAGAATAGATTGAAAGAATAAAAGTGTTTTGTTTGTAAAATAAGTGGAATTGTATTTACTGAACAGAATAACAAATTTGTAAGAAGAAAATGTTCAAAGAGAAAAATGTCCGTAGTTAAATGTTCCAGAGAAATAGTAGTAAGGAGTTAAATATGTGTATGTAGAAACATAAGCAGGTTACTAATAAGTTCCTTTCTTCTTTTTTTAAGGTCGGCGACAGAGTGAAAAGGAAGGTTAAGCAATAAAAAATTGTACTTATCGGACGTTAGTTTTTAGGAGTCAGTTAAAGATGTCTTATTGTTGTTGTTTCTTTGTCGGTGAGTGAGTGAAGACGAAGGATGGATAATTGGAAGAAGAGGAAGAACGAATGTATGTCGACGAGACATGACAGGGTCGGCATCTTGAAATTTCTTTTGTTACATTTTAGCCTGTCGTTTCTATGCTACCATCTGACTGACTGTGACTTTCTCTCCTCCTTTATACCGATTCACCTTTTTACACTGGATCGCTAACTTTTCTCTCAGTTTTGCTAATTGCTTCCCTTCATTGGTTAGAAAATAAATTCAATATATGATCACGAAATTTGGCCTCGTCTTTTTCTTTCAGTAAGGGGTCAATACTTTTCCTATTTGCCAAAATTAAATTTTACACTTGCTTGTGAATTTTTGATTTGGTTTGTTTTTTTTTCCAAAATGTTCTCAGTCATTCTGCTCCATTTTTGAGGGTGTGCAATTTTACTTTTTGCATTTCAGTTAATTGTTGGAGGATATAGAATTTGTATCCTATAAGTCTATTCTGTTGAGTTACGCTGTGTTTAATTAAAATATTGTTTTAAACAAGAAGTAAAACTTTTCTTAAGTAATATTATTTAATCTTATTATTCATTAATTACTTTCTAAAGGATTTTAGTATAATAATCATTCTTACTCTTATACCTGTTAACAATCCATTTTTCCGATGTCCAATATTGTCAGGTTACTCGAAGAGTCCATTTTGGCACCATGTAACACAGTAATACCTGCTGCGTTGTCGGGTCGTAAGTAACTAAATCAGTTTTCCAACCAGGATCTTTTGATGGGGTGGGTGGCTAGACATCCAGCAGGATTAATAACAAGGCCTGTCAAAGGGTAACTGAACCTTCTTGTAGGGTCAACGAATATCTTGCACAATGGAGTAGAATTGATTCCATTCCTATGACACAACATTTCTAAGTGAGAGCTTTTTAGAGAATGGGTTAGCCTAGTTGAATCAACGGTTATGTGTCCCTGACGATAAAACATCGGCTATGACTTTACTTGGAGCGTGATGGGATATGCCTAAGACAAACTACGCATAAATGAATTACTCTCCGGCTTTCAGCCTAGATATATGGAAGGAACTGGTTAGTTGCTCAGCTAGGCATCAGTTCTACAACCACACCTTTCCAAGATGATGAGGAGGACGAGCTGAGTAGAAAATATCACCAAATGAAATTCAGAATAATTAATCGATAAAAATAAGGAAAATAAGATAAAAATGTCGGATACTTTTGAGTAGAATTGTAGAACTCAAGCATTCGTCTGTTACTTTCTGAAATAGAGTTTGATATTTTTCGATAATTTCAGGAAGCAGCCATTGTTGTCATTTGTTAGATTTTTTCTTTTTTTTTTTTTTTGTTATTCTCTTGTTTTGTTTTGTTTTGTTTTTTTAACATTTTCTTTGGTTCACAATCTCTGGTGAATGTATCTAGAAGTTACGCTATATCAGATGTTTTTATTGAAAGTCAATGTAGTCACAATAAAATTAATATTAACCAACTGATATTGCTAAAAGTTTCAGGATACCCTCATATATGAGTTTCAGTTTATAATATAATTATAATAAATACCCCTTAATATTGATAATTACTTCTTTTGTGGATGTCATTATGCCAGCAAATTGCAACATATTCATTTATGAATTACTGCCAGCAAATTGCAGCATATTTGCAAATTGCAATATATTTGCAAATTGCAACATATTTATTTATTGCAAATTGCAACATATTTATTTATGAATTACAAGTTATTGGTCATAAGAGCATATATTTGATTAACATGATATACTAAATTAATTATTTTATTATTTTACATGTATATATAGGGTTTTTGACGTTTTATAACCAGCATTACTCTTTCATTCACTGGTTTTGTTAACTTTTCGGCATTTTTACTTTAACATCATTACCAATTCAATTGGGTTTCAATCCTGGGTAAAAGCAATCGGATGTCTAACCGTACTGACGAGCTATAATACAGCGAAACAGATCTGTCTGCGGATGACTATATATATGTATATAAAGAGAGAGAGAGAGAGAGAGTTTACTGCAACACAAAAGCCGTTGTGTTTTACTGCTAATAAGCACAGCGTGAGGAAGTGAAATATTTTTTTCTGTTAGGAATCATTATATATAGAAACTTAAAAACAACACAATTGTTACGATATCCAGATAATTTAGTGGGAATTTTGGAGGGTTTGTCACAATTAACCAATAGAAAGACAAATCATAAAGGAGAAATTAGATTATAATAATAAGTGGGTAGATAATTGAAATGACTTGAAAAGCCAAACCCATTTGGTATCAGTAATGAACATTTGGATGTATACATATGTATCTTAGCATGTCTGCAAAGGTACCGTGTGTATTCGTGAAACGGTTACAAGATTATCTTTAAGCTATTTATCACTTTAAGTTGTGAAAAAGTAATAACGACCGGAAAGTGTTAAGAATATAATCTACGTCAAACATATGTAGTCGACTTAGTAAGTGATCTATCCATTAATAGAGACAAATTAATTATCAGATGTAGAATCAATAATTTTATGCTAAGGAGTAGATTATAGATTAAGCGATCTAGTTATATTATATTAGAAAATAAATTAACTATACTTTAAGGCATATATTATGCGATGATGACAGATGGAAGTTACTTTGCTACGTTTGTTTAGCAGGTTTAATATTGGAAATTTAATAATTTCCGATTTTTCTTGTAAACATAAAAAACGTGACTTATGTAAAAATTTACAACTTCTGTCTTTTTTAATATTTTCTATTTTACAGTATGGGTTTTACTGGCTTCTTTTAATTGCCAGTTGTATGTGGAAAGTGATGTGCTACTGCGGTAAATCTTATTATAAAGATAAGATGTGCTGATAATATTGGTTTTTAAATGTATTCTTGACACAACCCGTATAATTTTTTACTGTAGAATTTTCTAGAGCATAGGCAGATTATAGAGTCAGTTAGACATTTCTTTTGTAATGAACACCCAGTCAGTTTTCGACAACTGCAAGTATTGTTATTGTAATCATTATTTTTTAGGATGTTGTTTATTGCTTATATTGATTGAAAATTCTATTATTATGTTTTTGATGATCTTCTCAAGGTTATCCATACAGCTATAACTCAATTTAAGAGTATTCATGTTAAAAATTTTGCTAAGGGGTTTATTTTTAGGGAGGTGTTTCTCAATTAATTTGAGGAATTTATGCCCTAACTTAGTACTAATCATTTGGTTAAATAGGGGTGTATACCAAATTATTTTTCTCTTTGTGTTATAATTGTTGTTATTATTATGTTTGTTATATCTAATGTCAGGGCGTTTGTGCCCGTTGATTCTGAGGGCAGTATAATAAAGTCTGCTGTGTTTATAAAAGATATCTTCACTAGAGAAATTGTTACATATTCTGTTTTCTATAAAGAAGGGTATATGTTTGATGATTGATTTGCGGTAGATGTATATAAGATTAGCGTTAGTTCTTAAGTAGGGTAAGAAAGTGTTATCGACTAGATCAAGTGTTATATCTAAGAAGTCAACTTTTTAAGAATAGTTTTAATAGTGACCTTAAGATTTAGATCTTTTCAATTCTCTATGTATTAACTTTCTAATTTTATTGGCTTTAATATTATTGGAATTTTTTACAACCCCAAGTTTATCATCCCTGTACAATCCTATGTCTTCAATATTGACATCGTTATACGCCGTAAGGTTGTACAAAATAAATAGTCCAACAAGGTTGAGGACTCAGCTGAGTCTAGAGATCCCACTGTGATTATAATAGGTCCTCACATTTGTTTTTTTCCGCTGTTCATTCTTGTGAATGAATACAGATCGTTTTGCGCTCATGGTTATTATCCGTTCCTAGTCAGTTAGATCAGAATACTCCATGGCAAGTGAATCGGTTTTTGGAAATAGAAAGATAATAATCGACGATACCAAACTGGATAAACGAACAATTGGTATTATATGCTGTACTAAGTATCGAGCACTCTTAAAAAAGTAAATCTCTACAAACAGTGAACAGCTAACCCATTAGTTTATACTACAATATATATATATATATATATATATATATATATAGAGAGAGAGAGAGAGAGAGAGAGAGAGAGAGAGAGAGAAAGAAAGAAAGAAAGAAAGAAAGAAAGAAAGAAAGAAAGAAAGAAAGAGAGAGATACACGAAGAATATAATTACCGAGATCGATAATGGTACCGTTAAATTTGCCGGTAAGCTAAACATTATGGATAGAGTAGGTAAAGTCAGTAATAGAAACGCTGACCTCCTGTTTAAAGATCATAAAGCCAATTTCGAGAATAGGGTACAATCTAGATTAATAAATCCAAATAAAAGTGAATCTTAATTCCGAAAAGGTAATCAAAATATAACTGCTAAGCTACAACGCACCCTCCATCTCAACCTCTGAAAGAATTCTGCCGACACTATCTATCGGTTTAACATCATTACGGACAAACCTAGAACTAGATTTCTTAAATTTGATAATATAGAATTCTATCTCTTACCCTTAACGATTCTACCTGAACTAAAAGTCATAATAGTACATTTGACGTTTCCATGTGAGCACATGATTCAGCCTAAGGTGCCGATTTAATAGTCATCTATATCCTAGACACCTTTAGTAAAGTTGTGGATCCTAAGCAGGTAGGTCTATACCGAGATGATAGACTTATGTTCATCCCTAATAGTAATGCCCCTTTGACTATGACAATTCAGAAGAAAATCATTAAAACCTTCAGTATGCTAGGATTTAAAATAGAAATTGCTTCCAACTAGACATTACCCTTAAACTCGATAACAATTCGTTTAAACCATGCCATAAGGACAATGAAACCCCTCGCTAAATCGACATTAACTCCAACCACCCTAGCGCCATTAAAAAGCACATACCGAGGACGGTTATTATTAGAATTAACCGATTATCTTCTGACCTTAGAATCTTTAGGAATAACAAAAAACTATATGAAAAGGCCCTCCAGAGTAGCGGATATAAACGTAAATTAATTATTTAGCGCCCACTAATAATTCTGAATCGCAAAAGGCTAAAGGTAAACATAGGAAAAAAGAAAATTATGTGGTTCAACCCCACAAAATGTCTGAATTTGTTGCATTATCTTCTTGTCATATCTGAGTGTTTCTATGTACCTTTATTTTTTTATATTTTATATTTGTATGTTTTGTTTATAATTATGTTTTGATTCTTATTTTTTATTATTTCTACTGTTAATATCTCCTTATTTATTGTTGTTTGTGTAGCAAAGTAGGTATTTATTCGCATGTTTGCATTTTCCCATTATCTCGTTTGTTTTGTTTAACTTTTTACTTTGGTTTTTAAAACTATTTCTAGTTTTTCTTCTAGGCATAATTTCTATGTTTTATTTATCATAAATAAAATTTATTTATCATATCTTGTTACTTTCACCACCATTGGTTGGTTAATACCAATTTTATGATGAAAATTTTGAGTTGTATCACAAAATCTGACAT
Source organism: Ascarosepion bandense (assembly GCA_037127315.1). Classification (NCBI taxonomy): domain Eukaryota; kingdom Metazoa; phylum Mollusca; class Cephalopoda; order Sepiida; family Sepiidae; genus Ascarosepion; species Ascarosepion bandense. The sequence continues at coordinate 2,276,236 of JBBBDQ010001763.1, read as the reverse complement.
AGGGTCGTTTTGGATTTTCATAAGGTTAGATTCATAGGACACAAAGGGAAATGAGAAAAGTAGAAATGGAAGGATTGTGTTGCGTCAATTGTCCAAATAGTATGGGTTTCTCTGCTTTGAAAATAAGTATTCAAAACCTGAAGTCGAATGCTAAGCACAGGCGCTAAATGACATGATTGTCAACAATATACCTACGAGTGTTCGCACGCGCACACGCACACGCACACACACACACACACACACACACACACACACACACACACACACACATATATATATATATATATATATATATATATATATATATATATACCTAAGCAGCATGTATATTAATATATATTTGGTCAGCAACCTTTCTTTTAAACATGTTTCGTTTATGGTAGAAAACAATAAGTTCTACATTATTTGATAGTGGAAATGGAGTATTGAATGTTTTCTTTTAATAAAAAGATGCACACGCGATTTCCAGTCGCGCACGGCACATGAGAGCTTTGAAAGAACGCTCCTTTCTTAAGACAACACAAAATAGATTACTTTAAAGTCAAAACATAAGTGAAAAACAACATCTGAAACATAACACTCTGAGATAGGTCAATGAAGTAACTGAATATATATATATATATATATAGTATTTGAGGGATATCACAATACGTTTAGTAAAATAAAGGAAGGTAAAGAAAGTGTTGGGTATTACCTATTTATTATTCATTAATATTTTGAGATCAGAAACTCATCTTCAGAATGATAGGAGAGCTTGATTTCACGTCCGCTAGTAGACCGTACCTTTAAACAAATAATCCTCTTTCTCTGCTACTGCTGTCGTTAATTGTAGTGAGTATGTGTGAGTGCGCGTGTGGGTGTGTGTGTTTTCCTCTAAGTGTGTTAGTGCATGTATCTTGTGTGTGTTTATGGTTTATATAAGTGTGCGCGATAGTAAGATTTGGCTTTTTCACATCTTTGTTAGTGATAGTGGGCGCCGTTTTACGATTTGATGATATATCTGTCTGCTTTAATTTATAATTTAATATGTGCGCACTGGCCGGTGGCAGGGTTTGGCCTTTTCGCATCTCTGTCAGAATGGTAGTAGGCGCCGTTTTACGACCTGATATTATGTCTATCTGCGTGTGTGTGTTTATGTGCGTATACTTCGTGTATATTTTTTACTTCTGTGTGGGTATTTCTTGTATTTTTTACTTCTTATAATCATTAGGCTTTTGATACAACTGAATGCAATATAAGCTATATATATATATATATATTTAGTGTATAACATATTACATTGCATTTTTCTACATGGTTTTGTCATTTCGCGCTATCACGCGGTATGACGTCATAAAACCGCATCGCAAATTTAAGAACTGCGTTTATTATTTTTGGTAACTCTTGCCGTTGCCAAGCGGAGTTTTATGTCAACACAAAATATAATCGTCGGTGATGGTGGATTTTATAATATTTTAGTCTAAACAACCTCTCTGAAGATGGCTCATGTGAGCCGAAAGCTTAGAAGAAAATTAATAAATAATTATCCAAATGTTGGAGAATTTTTGTCTTTATTTTCAACTGAAATTATAGCAAAAATACGACGTTTAGAACGGCTCATGATTAAACATAATAGACATTCATTGTCTCTTATATTTAACAGTATATGCTTAGAAAAAAAAGAAAAATATATATATATATATATATACTGGCGTCGTGTCAAAATACACTCTCCGCTCATCTATAATACTTGTATGGCACCAGAAAATTTATCTTTATTTTTTTTATTCTTTGTTTCTTTTTTTAAAGTTTATTTAATCAAATAGTCTTATAACGGTACCACAATCGTTAGTACCTACACACTTACATACATTCGCAAATCACCACCACTTTGTTAAACAGTGATTGGTCGATATATCACCAATGCATTTCATTACGAGGCAATTCACAAATCGCAGCTACGCGACAAGTTACAAATCACGTTATTTTCAAGTAATAATTCTTGTACACTTTAGGTAGAAGATCGGATCAAACAGGCCTCTCCAGTCTACCCAGCATACACTCACTGATTGATTAATTTTTCGCCAATCAAGTCGTTTGAGCGTGAAAACCGAGTTTCCCGCGGACCTTTCTGGAACCTATCTGACAACTATTTAAGGGGCCGTTTTCCGTAGCTTTTTAGTGAGATTGCAGCTGCTTAACGAATCCTTGTCAGTGGAAACAATATCTTACTCACCCATATACACATGCACTCATGCAATGAGAATTCAACTGTTAAATCCTTGTCAATTGGATACCAGCCGAGCACATCTTCTAAGAACACGCTGATACAAACATTTCAATTTAGCAGTTTTGTACCAACTTACAGAACATTATATCAATGATTTTTCTCTCTAAACAGACTTTATCAGAATTAACTTTTCCCAAGAACATTTATTCATTAATTCAATTTCTTTCAAATTACAGTTAATGGAAGAAAACTCTTGCTTGTTCACAGTTAAATGCATATTTCTTTCTCTACCAAAATCGAATTAATGTATATTTGTTAATACATGTATATTTTGGTTACAATTCGTCGTTGGTTATTCTTTTCACGAGTCTTATGTATTTTCTAATCCTAAACATAAATTAATGTGGACGTTTCCGCTATATTTTCTAGGCTAACTTGACGTGCGTGCCTAGAAACCTCTACATTCTTGTCTTATTTCTCAAATCTCTCAAATCATCCGAATAATGAAGCTTTCAACAATCCAACTGAATTAACTTGAAACTATGTAAAACATGTGTCCGAGATATTTTTATTTATGAATGTGTTGATGATTGTCGTAAGTATATGAGTGAGTACGTAGCCTAATAATAAAAAAGCATGTTTAAAACAAGATATATTTATTATTCAGTATAATCTCACTAAACCAACACTAGATTTTACAGTAAAAATGTTTTGATCAAAATTAAGGTAATAATTCTTTAAAGCTATGAAATTACTGATCAACTTTTGTTTATTCTTATTAGACATCTTTATCAAAATTAAAATTAAAATATTTCCCAAATAGCAAATTTGTTTACTTTATGATATTAAAGCTCAAATGTGACTAATTATCCCTTAATATTTCATATCTAAAAACCAATAAAGCCATAGAAGTCGATGGTTTAAGATTTTAAAATTCCATCAACTATCTCAGTCTGATTTTGAATGATTAACAAATTATTTACCTATGTTTAAATACATGTATGGCGATGCTATTTGTAGCAGTAATTAAGTTAATTGTCCTTCAATGACCAAACAAAAGTTTTTCGATTATTTTTCATGAACTGAGTCGTCATTGGAGATTTGATATTAGATTTTGTTGCATGGTTATATTCGAGATAAGTCTCCAAATCCATTATACACGCTTGTGAGAGTTCTTAGTACCTTGCACTATTTTTCTGGTTTCCGTTTTAATATACAGCATATTGTATTGATTTTGATGTCTTCATTAACTTTCGAAAGAAAAAGCGTGTATTTTCAGTAAGAATAAATCTGTAAATAAATACAATACATGGTGCAGCAAAATTAATGCCTTCTGGTGATGGGATGACGCGGAGCAATTGAGTGGCCATCACGATCACCAAACCTAACACCGCCAGATTTTTTGTTGCAGGGTCTACTACTTGTTTACAGGCTCAAACCGAAAATAATTACTGAATTAAATAATTACTGATTTACTGAAGTAATTTCTGTTAAATATTCTTAGATTAATGCAGAAATGTGTCAAACGGTTTGTAGAAGTGTTAGTGATACAGTTCAGCGTTGTATTAACATGTAAGGGGCATGTGGTGATACCGACCGAGCAAAAACGAGGGACCGAATGTTTGAACTCTAACGACCAGAAAGCAAATGACCAAAACTCGTCGGTGCGCATCCGGGTTCGCGCAGATGTTCCGGTTGAAAAATTAATTAAATATTAAATATCCAGTTCGCGAGCCTACGCGAATTTTATTTATCGGCCAATGGGAAGCCCAGAATCAAATACGGATATGAATTCCCAAATGATCTGCTGCGATACAAAAAGAAGATATAAAAAGCCAATACAGAAAGCATTGCCGGACAGAAAGACCGACAGACTCGAGAGAGACGAATGTAATTAGTATCTCCCTTGAGCAAGTCAAGTGGTTTACTATGCTCGTCGCCTTCACCTCTCCTCTTATCTTTCGCTGTCTCAAAACTACTTACTGACCTAAGGAGCGAATACATCAAAGACATTCCTTACTTACAACGCTCCCACATTCCTAAGCATTAATTCTCTTTTCAGCATTTTATTGCCATTAACATTTTAACGTCCGTTGAACCTATACTTCAAGTATTAGTTTAATTGTAATTGTGTATATATAAAATGTTATTTTTCAACTCAATTTGCTTTTCTTTATTTATAATCATTTTATGACTTATAGTGGGCTATCTACAACAAGGCCAAATTCCGTTAATCTGCAACAACATAATACTACCCTTCACTAGAACGGATTCCTCACTATAAACTGGAAAAGAATGGATAACCCACTATAGGCATTTTGAATATGTTAAATAGATTTTAATCATAACGAATCCTGTTGTTTTGATATGACAATACTTATAATTTTTCTTAAATTACTGTAATATATATTTGTTCAATAAAATTTAATAAATAAAAAAGGATGTTACTTTTACTACGCTCTGTATATTGTAAGAAGAATCAAGCTAAGCCAAGTATTCAGTTAGTTAGTTAAGTGCCATGCGTAATACCATCCATGGCTGACTAGGCAGAAGATTTTCTCGCAGTAGGTTGCTGTTTCTTTCTGCGGTCGACTGGTTGCCAACCAAGGCTATAGAATCAAATCTGTCCTGCTATTCAACCCATAGATGTAGGGAGGAGAGATGGATTAATAACTTTCCCAAATGCGTCAGTAAATGAAATGAATTCGACTGGAATTGGAATTTGGCTTCCCGATCTCTCATTCCGAGGCAATATCATGACACCACAACACACATCCGAGCCAAACATTAGCACCTTATTTTTTCAACGGATTAAATGTCAATATATTTGTACAGAGAGTAAAGTTAATTATCGTTTTTTTAATGTAAGGATTTAAAGTTATATATATATATATATATATATATATATATATATATATATATATCAGATTTATTGATCTTATTTACAGGTGGCGCTAAAAAGTTCTCGATCCGACCCGAACATTTTTTAGATTTATCAAAAGTTCTTACTAATTTGACTTGAGTACAAAATATGGAATTTCAATTCTAAAGTAATATGAACTTATACTGAAGCTATTTTATAAGTGCATATATTATTTCAAATGTATACTGCAGGGTGTTATATATAATATGTGTGGGTATTATGTATCAATTTATTCAATGAACTTGGAATTAAAATCGTACAAACCACAAATCTTCTATCATAAAAGAAATATTAAGTCAAACAGAAAATAATAAATATGATTCAAATGCTAGTATATATAGAATATTTATGTAGTAAATGTAATAAAATTTATATTAAAACAACGAAGTTTTTAAAAAATGCGAAAATGTTTGACAAGGTACATCTTTTCACTGGATTTACAACCGTTACAGCGAGAACTAAAAGTCCTACCAGGATTTATCATTGGTGAACACAGTATTAAAAACATAACAGCTGACACCATGTTGATGGTAGATGCAGCCAGAAAATTGCATGTTAGATTTTGGAAATAGTAAGTAAGGGCTAACCATCAATTGTAAGAACACAGATTATATGATCGTCAAAGAAGGTGCATTCCAAGATGTGAGTTACGAATTGGAGACGTCAGAATCAATCAAATACAAAAATATAACTATCCTTTAAATTTTATAAAAGACGATGGAATATGTGACACGAAAATCCGAAAGTACACTGACATCGCAAAATGTGCCTTTCAAAATCCAAATAAAGTATTAAGAAACAGAGAAACTTAGTTAGAAAGTGTTGAACTCTTATGTAATATCAATTCTCATATATGGCAGTAAATGCTAAACAATTTTCTCGCAGATGAAAAAGAAATATGAGCTAACAGAGATAGGCTTCTATAAAAGGATACTGTTAATACCATGGACGGACCATATGTGCAAAGAGGAAGTCGCAAGGAAAAATAGAAACAAGTACGACACTTCTGCTGCTTCGAACTACTTGTATTTTACATCCTTTTTCAGGAGGTCGGTTAGAGGACTTGTTATTGATGAGAAATTTTTACAAAATTTTCTGTAGAATCCAGCCATACCGAGAAATCTCATTAGTTGTTTTTTCTTAGTTATAATAGGATACTTTAAGATAGCATTCACTTTTACTGTGATAGGCTTAACCTGTCCCTGGCCAACCATATGACCCAAATAATTTACTGTTGCATGACAGAATTCGCTCTTGTTTAGATTAACACATAGGTTTGCTTCTTCCAGCTTAAGAAAAAATTGTTTGATGATGTGTACATGTTCGTCCCAAGTCATGCTGTACACAATTACATCACCTATGTAGACCACACGTCCCTGAATTTCGCGTAGAAGGGAATCCATCATCCTTTGACATGTTGCAGGCGCATTTGTCATCCAGAACGCATTTGTCATCCAGAACGCATTTTTCATCCAGAACCTTATCTTGGTATAAACAACCTGGAGTCACAAATGCTGAGATTTCTTTGGCATTGTCAGTTAAGGGCACTTGCTAATAACCTTTCATTAAATCAAATTTACTGACATATTTCGCCTTGTCGATGTTGTCAATACAGTCATCAATTCTAGGAATTGGAAAGAGTCACTTTTGGTTACTGCATTTACTTTTTGAAGTCTGTTACAAATCGGTAGTTTCCATCAGGTTTTGGTATAAGAATACAAGGAGAACTCCACTGACTGTTACTTGGTTCAATGATGTCATTATCCAGCATGTATTTAATCTCTGCTCTCAACTGTTGAAGCTTGATTGGATTTACCCGGTAAAAATGTTGTTTGATGGGCTTTTCATCTCCAACTATAACATCATGTAATGCAACCGTTGTTTTTCTCGGAACATCAGGAAAAAGATTTTTTAAATCATTGACCAAACTATGAATTTCTTTTCTTTTCTCATTTGATAAATGTTCAAATTTTACATTTAAATTAGATAGGATTTCCGAGTTTTTTAAATGACTTCTCTGACCCATGTCCTTCTCCCTAATAGCTGTATCTTCATTATTGTCTAAATCATCTTCAAATTGATTTGTATTATTTATGTTTATTAAGGTTGAAACTGGTTTAATATTAGTTACATAATTTCTGTCGATATAACTTTTTAACATATTAATGTGGCAAATGTTTTTCTTTTTCCTTCGATCTGGAGTGCGGATGATATAATTTACATCATTAATTTTCTTTTCTATCTCATAAGGACCAAAATATTTTGCTTGTAGAGGATGATTAGGAATTGGTAAAAATACTAAAACTTTGTCACCACTTTCAAGTTTACGATATTTACTATTTTTATCGTATCTAGACTTCACTTTAATTTGGCAGTTTTTAAATTTTTCTTGTGCTATTTTGAAAGCATTGTATAATTTCTCTTTAAAATTTGATACATAATCTAAAAGATGCATCTCATTTTTTTCAGTCAACCATTTTTCTTTTAGAAATCTTAGAGAACCCCCAACCGTATGTCCGAAAACCAATTGAAAAGGACTAAACCCAAGAGTGTCTTGAACAGCTTCTCTAGAGACAAACAAAACAAAATGAACCCCTTCATCCCAATCGTTTTTATATTGATAACAATATTTTCTGATGATAGACTTTACTGTTTGATGAAAACGCTTATGAGCTCCCTGTGATTCGGGGTAATAAACACTGGATTTGTATTGCTTAATAGCCATTTCACTCATTACTTGTTGAAATAAACAAGACATAAAATTCGAACCTTGGTCTAACTGAATAGCTGAAGGAATCCCAACTAAACAGAAAAACGTAGTTAAAGCCTTATCAATAGTCCTAGTCTTAATATTTCTTAGAGGGATAGCCTCTGGAAAGCGAGTTGATGTACACATAATTGTCAAGAAATATTGGTTTCCGATTTTTGTTTTTGGAAGAGGACCAACAGAATCAACTAGTACTCTACTGGAAGGTTCTTCAAATGCTGAAATAGGTTTCATAGGGGCGAACGGAATCTTTTGATTAGGTTTTCAAACCATCTGGCATGTGTGGCAGGAGTTACAGAAATTGACGACATCCTGTCTAAGTTTCAGGAAGTAAAAATGATTTAATATTTTTTCACAGGTCTTATTTATTCTTAAATGCCCTGGCATTGGAGTATCGTGAGCTATGTTATAGCTATACAGACAAGAAAAACTAATTTCTTGTCTGTTTACTTTCGGGACCACTATTTGGTTTATTATCTTCCACTCCTCATTTAGACTGGCATCCACTGGGCGTCATTTCCTCATTAAAATTTCATCTCTCTCATAAAAACATTCTCTAACTTTACTTGCTTCTTCTAACGGAAGTATTTTATTTTTTAAAAGACAAAGTTCAGGATCTTTTTCTCGTTGATTTTTATTTAGATCGTCTTTCATTTTTTCTGTACCATTTCTTTTTGGGGAAGTGGTTTAGTTAACTTTTTATCCAAATTATTGGTTTGTTCTAAATGATGAGATATAAAGGTTTCATTCAATTGTAACCAATCAGCTGGTGTTGCTGAATTTTCCTTTTCTGAAATTTGTTTCTTTGCTTTTGCCCTCGTAATAACACAATCAGGGTATAATTCACTGTTTTCTTCGACCTCGAATTCATTGTTTATTTCTATTTTATCACAGATGATTGGTGCTGCTACTACCCTATCACCTGCTAAGTCGTTGCCTGACAGCAAGGAAAACCCTTGAACTGACAGGGTTGATCGTACACCGACTTCAAGCGGACCATTCACCAGTTTCGATTTTATATAGATATTATGAAGGGGAACCTTAATTACACCTAATTCAACACCTTGCAATAAAACAAAATCGCCAGCGAAGATCAATTCCGATAGTTCTAGTATGCCTTCTCATAATAATGTTTGAGACGCACCGGTGTCTCGCAAGATTTGGATAGGCCTAGCTTTCCCAGGGTCGTCGATGTAAACAGAGTCCTGGGATAAAAATGGTTTATAATTTTCCATATATGAGTTTTTATTTTTTTTAACATCTAGTTTAGGGAAGGAAGAATGAGAAAAGGAGTTACTTGTTCTCTGTTTTATAGCAAAAGTGTGAATCTGAATGGAGTTTTTTTCTTTCCGTTTTCTTTTTAGGATACTGCAGTAGGATTATCCTTCTTACAATAGGCACAGGAAATTTTTGATTCTGTCGGAACAGAACTTTTAGGTGTATCTCTTTTGTGTGTGTGTGTGTGTGTGTGTGTGTGTGTGTGTGTGTGTGTGTGTGTGTGTGTGTGTGTGTGTGTATCACTTCTATGAGATAGATTATGAGGGAGAGGTTTGGACAGTGTTTGTGTATTTGTGTGAAAACCTGACTGGTTTCGTTTATTTTTCAAAACTCTTTTTGTGAGTTATAGGTATCTGCTACTACTACAGCCTTGTTAATCGTTTCTACGTTCTTATCATCGTGATGTATTTGAATCTCTTGTGAAACGCATTGCTTAAATTCTTCAATATGAATGAGTTGGCGTAACTTATTATAATCATTATTTATTTTTTTCGCCCTAACCCATCTATGAAAGAGATCTTCTTTTTCACTAGCGAATTCAACGTATGTCTGTTGCACGAACTTTTTATAATTCCGAAATTTCTGCCCATGGTACTAATTCATATGCATTTAAAATGGCATTTTTTATTTTTTCATAATCTGTGGCCTCTTCAATACTGAGGGCCGAGTATATATCAGCAGCTCTGCCGACCAAACCCGTCTGTAAGAGAGTTGACCAAATTTCATAAGGTCATCCTAAATTTATTGCTCTTTTTTCAAAATGAGGAAAATATTTTTCCACTGTTTTCTCATAAAACTTAGGTACTAATTTGATATATCTTCCGGCATCAAATGCTGCACTTATGGAAGAATTTTCTGAATTTTGACTTCTATTTTCATGTTGTAATTTAAATTTTTCTAACTCTATTTCCGCTTGGATTTTTAATCTTTTTTCCATTTCTATTCTTTCTTGCATCTCTAATTTCTTTATTTCTAAGTGAAGACGTAAATTACTTTGGTCGTATTTTTCGTCTATATTATATGGGTTTAAGAAATTTCTATTTTTTAGTTCTTTTGCTACGATACTTTTAATTTCTCCATTTTTCACGGACGTGTTTATATTTAATTTGAAATAGTCCGCAATTTCTAACAAGTCCGATTTTTGTAAAATTTCAAATTATTCCCTAACATCGGCTAAACTTTAAAAATTTTCCACGGAAAAAGACACTTTTTTTTCTTTTTTTTATACAAAAGATCTTTCAATATAGTTTTTTTTCTTTTCGCGAATTATGTATATTGAGTTTGTTTGTTTTTTTCTTTTGTTTTTACGATTTTATCTAGTTAGACGAGACCTTAATTTTTGTTATTTATTTATGTATTTAGTTTATTTTATCGTGTTGGATGAACTTCTAATTTTTGCTATTTATTTATTTATCGAGATATACGAGCATCTAATTTTTGTTATTTATTTATTTATTTATTTATTTAATCGAAATGAACGAGCTCCTAATTTTTGTTATTTTACGATATTATAGAGTCGGACGAGCCCCCAATTTTGTTAGGTGTTAAGTGTAACAAAAGAAAAAAATGATTGACCAAAACACAGAGTTAAATCACATACAAATATTTAATTTACGAATAACACAAAATGATATATATACAAAATTTACAATTTTTTGCATTCAAAACAGAAACGTAGTGTTTACTACTGGTAGTGTTACAAAGGGAAAAGAAGGGTCAGTATCTTTACTCAGTTAAGATAGCGAAGAAGTTTAAGTGCTATAGTTCTAGGAAATCCTCAAATATGTATATAAAGAATAATTTTTAGTTTGATCAATAAAGAGTCAAAAATATCTATTTACCTATATAGTTCCATGAGGTTCTCTTTCAGGTTTTAGTTGGTCGGTAACTTTTCTTAGAGATTCTTTCGCCTGGATATAAATCCTTGAATCAAAGCCGAAGTTGACAATGTCAGCAAATCCTTTTAACAACTGACTACTCTCTTCCCAAAACCTATTTTTATGGGGAATAACATCTAATTTGCATATTCTAGAATCCTTTAGAATTCTCTAGATTTAACTCGAATTTTCTTGGATACTCTAGCATCTTCCAAACTTTTTATTTCTAATTTCCTTATTTTTTACGACTACTTCATGAATTAAAATTTTTTGTAATAACAAGTAGGACTCAAATAAATCCCTTACTACAACTTTTTAGATATTATTAATATTATTATCATATATAAATGCATCCTCGTAACAATATATATATATGTGTGTGTGTGTGTGTGTGTGTGTGTGTGTGTGTGTGTGTGTGTGTGTGTGTGTGTGTGTGTGTGTGTGTGTTCGCATATGCATCGACACGGCAATTAAAACATCAAAGTCTTTATTTTAGTGATATCTATACTTCTTTCAAATATATCAATGTCATAACAAATAGAGTTAAATTGACATTAATGGTAATTTAGCAGACGCGATTCATTCTTTGTTTCCCAACATTAGAGAGTGGCGCTCTTCTTTCCGCTACGGAAGCTAATAAGACGACATTTAATTCAACTATTTCATCCCTTTTTTGACTACATCCTTCCTCATCAGCTTACGTCCTGCTGTTGAGACGAAAAAGAATCAGTTTTGAATAATTGGCTCGAGTTCAGACCTCGAGTTAACCATATACATTTAATGCTCATTACAGTTATAAATAATAATGGTAAAAGTTTATATATGTGTGTGTGTGTGTGTATATATGTGCGTGTATATATATATATATATATATATATATATATATATATATATATATATATATATATATAAGTGTGCGTGTGTGCTGTAATATAGTAATAACTCTAAGTATAATTTTACGAAGCTTTATTTTACTCATTCTGCTTTAATGCTGAAAACTATTGTGATGGATGGTTACCAGCGAGAAGAAAGATGGCATATGCCTATTTTTTTACCACATTCTCCCCCACTATTTATGTTATTCATATGAAAGAAAATTATTCAAATGGCCGGCTATTTTCCGGGTCTTTCTTGTGTTTCTTACACAGGTTCTAAGTATTTCGACCTGATACGCTTTCTCCTACTTCGACTCTTGGACTTTTCGCCTTCGGATGTTCTTATTTTATTACCATATATATATATATATATGTGTGTGTGTGTGTGTGTGTGTGTGTGTGTGTGTGTGTGTGTGTTTGTGTATGTGTGTGTGTGTGTGTGTGTGTGTGTGATAATAAAATAAGCACATCCCATATATATATATATATATATATATATATATATATATAATCGAAACCTGAAGAGTGATAACAGAAAAACTTTTAATCGCTCAAAGATAAAAATTGCCAACTTTTATTTTTGCGGTATTTACAATCACTGGGTATATGAACTCCATTCCTTTGCTTAGAACCTCTACTGGTAGTCATGAGTTATCCCCCTCTAACCTTGTAAGCTACTTGTTCACCACTAATGTAGCCTGGTATTGAACTCACAGCTTATATACTCCAGTGATTGTAATAAAGGGTTCGGTTCGAAATTCCTAGCTTCTGAAGAAGGCCGGAGTGTACAACGGCCTAAACATCGTACAAAGGACAGCAAAGATGAGAACAATAATCTGGATAATGTAAATACTGTAAATACTACCTCATCTCAGAAATATAGACAAATACTTTTATTTTTGATTATATATAAAAGTGATTTTTTAAAAATTAATATAATTTACATTACGACACGGAAATTTCTATGTTTCGAGATTTTAACTGGTCATCAGGCGATGTTAGATTATTGTTGTGAAAATGATTTTTATTTGAATATAAGAAATAATACGTTTGTTATTTATTGATGCGGGAAGACAGATAAAATTATGTGTGTGTTCAATTTAACTAATCAGAATAGAGATCCACTTTAAATTTGAAAAAAATATTGTTGGGCATACATGATTTCTGTTTTCAATCTTAACGGCAAAAGTGTCAGTTGATCAAAACCCGTGTCTAGACTGCATTTCCGTTGACATTATTGTTCAAGATTATTGTCTTAGATTTCTCTGTATCCCAGCATTTTCTACAACAAAAACGAAAGAAAGAAAACATTTAATATTTTTGATCTGACTTAAATGGACCTTTGCGCGTAATCATACTATTTTATTTCGATTCAGAATGCATATTATTCTATTTTTTCATAAACTATTAATTTGTAAAATTTTTTAATATCTATTTATTTATTAGAAATTTTAATATCCATTTTATTATTTTAAAATCTATTATATTATAATTATATTATAATAGAATTTTTAATATAATAATACAAAATTTTAATATCTATTTAATTATTAAAAATTTAAATATCTATTTAGTTATTTTAATATCTATTTAATTATTATTATTTCGTAATATGAAACAAATTATTATATATATGTAAGTTAATGGATATTTTTATTATGAAGAATCTTTTTAATTATATTCTAAAGTGAACATTTCCCAATGTTTGCGTATGACATTTATTTCATTATGTTTATTTAAAAAAGTTTTATTCTTAAGAAATTTAATAATATATAGTTTTTAATATAAGTACAAGAGCCATGGGTCGTTTAAAGACTTACATATTCTGGCTTTTTTTAATCTTCATTTTAATATGGGAGTTTTATTTGTTTCTTTTAAATATCAATAATATTTCTATAGGGATGTTCTATTTCTGTACGTATTATTATTAAATGAAGATGTGTGTTGATAAAACCAGGTTTTTTTTTTCAGAGAGCTCTTAGTATTATCCACATAAGTCTTCACATCACTAGGGTTTTCCATAGAAGGAATAGTACATTGATAAACAATGGATTCTGTAAGGCACCTGTTTTGCAAATGACACTCTATAGGGTTTCTACAATTACAGTTATTATTGTCCAAATTATTATTAGTGATTGGATAATTCTTATTTTCAATTAAGTTTAAGTTTTTATTTAAAATATTATTATTATGAGTTTTTATAATTTTTTCCTACGCTATTTGTACAACTATAACTTAATTTTAGAGTATTTTTATTGAAAATCTTGCTTTATGGATTATTATTTGGAAAGTGTTTCTTAATCAAAGCGAGGAATTTTTAGCTAATTTACTGCTACCCATTTAGGTGAAATAATAATAATAATAATAATAATAATAATAATAATAATAATAATAATAATAATAATAATAATAATACTTCTATTTCTATTTCTATTTTTAAGGAGTAGATCTTCTCTTTTACATATTTAATATTTGGACATTTATATCCACTATTTTTAAGGCAGTATTATAAAAATTATTATGCTCATTAAACACTTCTTCGTGGAATGTCTACTAATTCTATATTCTCTGGATGAGGGTATATGCTTAATAATGGATGGAGGATAGATTTTGGAAAGATATATAAAATATTTGTATTTGTTTTTTTTATATGGTTGGAATATATTGTTTTCTAAATCTAAAGTCGCATTGAGGAAATCTACTTTTTTATATTTGTATTAATAATCATTTTTAAATTAAAGCTTTTAAATTCTCTATATATTATCTTTCTAATATTATCTATTTTATAATTTGGGGAATTCCTCACTACCATAAGGCCATCATCCCTGTATAATCCAATATCTTATGGGCTGTTAGATTGTATAGCATAAATAAGCCAACCAGATTTGAAGACTAGCCAGAGTCTAAAGATCCCATTGTTATATAAAAATTATTTTCCTTGGAATTAATTTTTATCCACTGTTCTTTATTATGAATGAGAACAGTTTGTTTTTTGTGTTTTTTGCATTCATTATTATGTTTTTCTTCTCCTTCAATACATCCGAATAAACACTGACAAATTCTATTGCGGTAACAAATAGTTCCTTTAATAACAATGTGCAGTATTCTTCAATATCGAATTGAATAAAAGAACAGTTATTTTTTACTTTTATATTACAAAACCAATTGGTGGTATCATTCCATAATTTTAATCCAATTTACTCATATACTCTTTCGAGTATATTATTACTTATTTTTCTAATTTCAGGTCTTGTGGGATTTATCATCCTAGTGTATTTGTATTAAAGTTTTGCTTATGGTCTTTTATGATAATATAACACTCCTTTGTGCTGAGTTTTGCTACTCTATCGCTTATTTTCAGTTTATCGATGATTATATTTCTAGAAGTATTTACATTACCAATTAAATTATCCATGTTATTATTAACTTTTTATAGTTCTTTGTTAAATTTTTCATAATCAGAGTATTATATTCCTTTAGCGTTATTTTATAGATATTTGCTGTTTAATCCGATTTCATAAATATTTAATCAGATGTTTTCATTTCCTTCACTACTATTTCAAGGTGCTGTTGGAAATAATTTTTTCTTTTATGAAAAGTGATATTATTTTCTATATGAAGCAAATCATTTTCAAATCCACACAACTTTTCAATATATGGGGCTGTTTTTGGTATTTAAAACCATATACTTCTTGTTCTTTAGTCAAAATTTCCTTGTGCAAAAAATGAGCTTTCCATCTCATTCTTCAAATCAGATCCTCTGTTTTGTATAATAATCTTACGAAATATTACCTTTTGTTGGTATTAGATGCATTTTTCAGAGAGATTCCAAATTTATCTTTTCCATATTATTTTGTTAAAAAATAAATTTCTACAGTGCTCTACCCTTGTGGGAGTGATTTAAATACAGGTGAAGAGAACCAACAGTTTTAGAATTATTTCCCAATTATTCTGCAAAAGAATTGTGCCAAATCAAGCATAAAACATAATTTAATAAAATGCGGTTGATCAGTGTTCAAGAATCATTGGTTGGGGTTGACAGCACCAAAACATCTAAAATTTGGGATCACCACTGAAGATACTTAAGTGTAATTTGAAGTGATATCCGGAGTTGCGAGGAAGTGGATCAGAATTTGATCATCTTTCTTGGTTGAGTCTAAGAAGGAATGCGATTTGATGTTGAAAGATCCGATACCTTCGATTTTTCCGGTAATAGAACATCACTGACGACATCTATCGGCGCATTAGAAAGCGTATTTTTCGAATACTTTCTCTGCTTCTCATATATATATATATATATGTGTGTG
>JBBBDQ010001763.1:2242500-2257500 GCA_037127315.1 Ascarosepion bandense | reverse complement strand
TTTACCTTCCTGCTTTTTTCCCTTGGATTGAAGTATCTGAATTAAAATATATATATATATATATATATATATATATATATATATATATATATATATATATCGTTTCACCCCAAGCAAGGCGGTACCGCCATTGATGCGCAGGGGGCTACATAAGAGCAAAAGTTTAGACAAGAGGAGAGTGAAGAGAAAGACGGACCAGTTACATCTACAAAACATGTAGCACGGAGTGCTTCTGGGGCTTGTGTCCATATCACAGGTGAACTGCCAGCAACAATCAAGACTGAGAAGACAGCATGTGGAATCATATACATTTCGAATTCCCAGCACAACCTTTTGGGACTTAATCTTATTGAGCCACTGGGTCTTCTTGACCTCCCATTCAATTTGGTTGGCAAAGCAGCATCAAAAGAACAACAAAAACAGGGTATGTGCCAGAATTCAGATCGACCACTATCAGTAGGTACACCAGTGTTTGTGAGGAGCCTGGGCAACCAAAAATGGACACCAGGTACCCTCCACAAGAAAAAAAAGACGATTTGTCTATAGTGTACAAGTTGGAGATCAACTTTGGGCACAACACAAAAACCAATTGCGTCCTAGGTACACCAACAACACTAAGAAAAACAACATTATGACTTACTATTGGACACATTTGAACTACCGGCTATACCACCTGTCGAACAGACAAATATAAACGAGAGCAATGCATAACCTAGAACAAACCGGCCAAAGCGGAATAGAACTAAAGTGAAGCACCTACAAATTAACCCCAAGCGTGCTCGTTACAGCTAATTGTCTTCTTAAAAAAAGGGGGCAGGTATTAGGATCACCATAAAAAAAGGCTCAAAAGTTATCTCCCCTGGAACATTCAAGGGGGTCTGTCCCCTAGCTAATAGGTGCATGCTGGGAGACAGGAAGAAGGGACTTCCAGTAGAAGTTAGCAAACATGGCATGCAGAACTCTTCCAGGCTCTCTATAAACACACGGTTAATCAACATCCACAACTGTTCGTTGTGCTCATGTTTCCACAATAATAAATTCCCTAGTTATTTCCAATACTCGGAGAGTGTGTCATTTTTCCATTACCGTTTTATTTTGTCATGTTAAAAACATAACTCTAATAGTATCAATTAGCGAAATTAACAGGACAGAATATAGCTACAGAATGTCTCAAAAGAAAATAAGCCATCCATTTTACATAGATTACTTAAAATTGTATGCTAGGAATGACAGTGAGTTGAAAGGTCTGAAAACAGCAAAATATTTCGGCGATGATCATTACAACAAGCCTCCTTTATTAGCTTAGCTTATTGTCACCCTGTTATGACAATCTTATGTAAAGTCACATATACTAGAAATAACGCCTTCGAAGAATACTGTCAGATCTTTTTTTTTCTGCCTCGAATGGTTATTATGCACCCATAACATTCGACATTTTAATATTTCTGGCCATTTAAAAACTGTCGACTGTCACTAGATAGTATGCTCCGTTTAACAGTCCTGCGAAGTCTATATGCATACTAGATCATGGAATATTGGTTTTAGGCCAAGGCTGAAATTTTATAGGTGGTGACATTGCTGCCAAAGTACAGCCTCTGCATGATTTTACTAAATGTTCAGTATCTTGATCCATTTTTGGCCAATACGTATAACACCTCATTATGGATTTCATCCTAGAAATTCCTGGATGCCCTATGTGAAATTCTTTTAACATACGTTTTTGCAATGATGCTGGTCTCACAATTTTTTCTGAGTATATAAGTACATTATTGCATAATGAAAATGCATTATTTCCAGTAATATTCACTTTTCTATCTTTCTTTAAATCTTATTTGCTTCTTAATTTTGATTATAAATCGTGTTTTCCGACTTAATTCTTATTTCTTCTAATGCTATGGGCAGTTCTCTTACTGTATTGTATTGTGTCCTCAAGTGGTTCTCAGAAATTTGGTATTAGTCTAGATAGTCTTTTACTTCAAATTTAGCTTTTGTTTTTGTGCATGTTCCTAGACCTTCTGAGAAAATATCTGGAAAACGCATTTCATTAATTCTTTAATTTTTTTGGTAGCCATATTAGCACTGGAGGTAACAATATTTATTTTGTTACAGAAAGAGTTAATTGAGAGGTTTCAAAGATCTAATAATGCAATCCAATCTGTTCCAAATAAATTAGCAGTATTCTTTAATACAAACACCACCGCTTTTTTAGTTTTGCCAACAAAAATGTTACAGGTTAATTCACTTAGAAAGTTCGATTTCTTTCCTAAAACTTCATGAGTAACGTTTTAGATGTTAATAAACTTAATTTACTCATTTTCCACCACTTATGATGGTGATATCAGATCCTGTTTCTAGTTGTAGTTTAATTACATTATTACTTTTCACAAAAACAAATTTCCTCTTTTGAGATGTTTCTAACTCAGTTAAACACACGTTCGAAATCTGGTTAATTTTTTCTTTGTGCTTTTGGACTTTAGACCATGTATTTACCATGTTCACATACGTTTTATTTTTGCTTTATTTTTTTGTATTTGCAATAAGTACTTTTGCGTCCTACTCTCGCACATTTGTAGCATTTTGTTCTTGAGAAAAACAATTACTTTTGAAATGCTAACCTCCACAACCGTGGCAAATATTGTGTATTGAGACGGGGGGAGGGGAAGTTATCGTCTTTTTTAATGTTCTGTTAAAAGTTGGAAAACGTCTATAGTCTTTTTTCTTAGATGGTCGGACTTGTAAAATGTCTCTTTCTTCGATCCTTGCGGTATCGAGTTTTAGATTTACAATACGTTGACACAATTCCGCTATTTTCTGGAGAGTAAATTTGGGATCTATTTCAAATTTAGCAAGCATCCTGGATCTTATTTCCGCGTCCTTATTAGAAGTTAAGCCCTGTATGAATATTCGGCATTTAAATAAATCCGGAGTTAATTCATTTAACTTGAACTTCTCGTATTCTCGATTCACGACTCCTGCATAAGTGACAAAATCTTCATCGTCACATTTTACTAAGATATTGCCAACATGTATTGAATAATGAACTCCTATCACCGAAAATTTTCGATATGATTACTACAGTTTCATCGTTTCTTTCAGCAAAATAAAATTTACATACTTTTCATTTTCAGCAAGGAGCATTTATTTAATAATAAACTTTCTTCTTATCATTCCAATGCGAACAATCCCATTTGAAGATTCTTCGTATCTTCTTTAATAAGCTGGAAAAGCTTTGTATGGATTGTATAAAATTCGCTAATTGAATTAGCAACAGCATCTGGAGTAAATAAATTTGATGTTTTTTCTTCTGTAGTTTTATTACATAATAATTCAAAAACCTTCTGTTGTTGTTGTTGTAATTGTAGATGGTGCTCATATTGTTGTTTTTGCTGCCGCAGTTGTTGTTTTTGTTGTTGCTTTTGTAGTGCCAACATTTGATTTATGATAGATTTTTGTTCTTCCATTTCTCTGTACTCCGCTGAATATTTCGTAGATTAATTTTTGAATAACTTTGCATGGTTATTTCTTCTCTTTGCTGAAGTAGATTAACTGAATATCTTATTTTGACGTGTAGGACACTTTTTTGTTTGTTTCCTACCTCGCGTAAGTTCAAATAAGTAATCGTTACCACTTTTGTAAAGTGATATATACTAGAAATAATGTCTTCGAAAAATTTTCTCAGACATTTTTATTTTCTGCCTCGAATGCTTATTATGTACTTATATATATATATATATATATATATATATATATATATATATATATATATATAGTCATCCGCAGACAGATCTGTTTCGCTGTATTACAGCTCATCAGTACGGCTTAGACCCCGTTCGCTTCCTAACCCAGGATTGAAACCCAACCGAATCGGCGTCAGTTGGTGATTCTACCACTAGGCCACGAGCGTCCGGTAAAAGAAGGTAGGCTTTTTAACGCGTATAAACACGCTCAATAGCTAGGGTGCTCTAATTCATTATCGAATGAGCGATGCGTATATGCCGGAGTAGCTACTGTTTACAAAGTTTCCCACTCTTCCAGAGTGCTCAATCAGGGTGTGAGAGCGTAAATACTATAGTCATCCGCAGACAGATCTGTTTCACTGTATTACAGCTCATCAGTATTGTAACAAATTTGTGGAACTCGTAGGTTTTTTAACCTGCTGTTCATGCATTTACTTTTATAAAGAGTGCTTGATATAAACGTACAGCGTTATATTGTAATAGTTATTACAATGTTTTATAAATTCATAGTATCACTACATAAAAATTTTCGCGTTTCGGAGCTACCTTTAGATGCTTCTCATAGGGTGACGAAGTTGAAATGAAAAATTAAATGGTGAAAACGGTTTATTTGTGGTGATATGCTGTTTAAGTGAATGTGGAGTTGGGAGCTTATTCTGATTCTGTCAGCCGTATTGTAGTCTGAGAGATATGGGTTAGGAGAGGTGACTTAGTTTAAGACAGGTTTCTTATTTATCTTGTCTGGATGTAGTGGAAGTGGCGTCGTTGTTAATGATATATGTCGTGTGAGATTTTAGAATGGTCTAGTCGTTCGTTTATGGTTCTTGAGGTGCTGCTATTTGGTTTAGAGGAGGGTATGGGGTAACTTAGTTTTGGGCAGGTCTCTTTTTCGTTTAGTTTAGGTTATTTTATATTGGGATATATGTTGTTTTTTTTTTTGTTTTTTGTTTTGTTTTCTTGCAATGTCTATAGTTTCTTTTATTTTACTACCATTTACAGGTAAATGGACTTATCGTTGGTGTGGTGTGGGATTTGTTTTCTTTTATCTCTACGGTTTTTATTCTATTTATTTAGAGAGTCGATTATGTGTATTTATTGCATTTTTGTGGGGGTCGTGTGGGTGAGGTGCTTTTTTGTTTATTGAAATTATAACGAGAAATATTTGCGATGTTTGCATAATACTGCTAATTCGTCTCTACGGTTTAATAGTTCGTTACTGTTGGGGTTGGGGTACTTTAGAATGTGTAGCTTTTCACTTAAACATAAAGGGCAGATGTCGTCAAGTGAGTTGCAACATCTAGTTTTTTCTAGGATTTTCCATTTTACTTTGGGTTTCTGTTTTGAGTCCTTTAGCTTCCAAAAGTATGCAGAAAGGGATGTTTGGTTTCGGTATAAGTTGTTTTTGAATGAAGTTAAGTGCATGTATCAGCGCTGCTTAAAAGTGTTCTTAGTTGATCCGATATACACTTTATTTATAGTAGGATTTTCAAATGATGTTATGATGCATTGATAGATTATTGAGTTTATTTTACATTTATTCTGTAGTGGGCAGTTGTTGGGGTTTCTACAATTACATAGGTTTTTATTGTTGTCTTCTATTGTATTTTGGTAGTCAATTTTATTCTGATCTGCGTGTTGATTTAGGATATATTTGTTATGGTTTGTTATGATTTTTTCTAGGTTGTCTGTAGCTTAGTTTAAGTGTATTTTTGTTGAAGATTTTACTAAGAGGGTTATTGGTGAGGAAGTGTTTTTTAATTAAGTTCAGGAACTTTTGTCCTAACTTGGTGTTTACCATTTGGTTGAAAGGAGGTGTGTACCAAATGATTTTTCTATTTCTATTTTTCCTGTTACGGTTATAGTTTGTTATATACTGGACGTCTTGGTTTTTGTAGTCACTTTTTTGTAGGGACTTATTGTAGAGACTTTTGTGTTTGTTAAATATTTCTTCACTGGACGAGTTTTTACTAATTCTATATTCTATGGAGGGGGGTATATGTTTGATTATACTAGGGGGGTGGTTTGACTTTGGGTGGATGTATAGTGGGTATTCGTTGGGTTATATATATATATTATTTTACAACGTCACGTGATCCCATCAGCACGATTCCACTAATTGCAAAGATTAATGACGTAAAATGAGGTCAACTATGTTTGTTCTCTGGCGATAGGTGTTCAAACTCAAATGCCGGCAGCAACACTTTGTTCATATCTGACACAATCAAAGATTTATAGCAAGAAGAAGCACTGCGGTGTAAATGAAGGTACAGGAATTCACCATAAAAAAGAAAGAAATTTTTCGAAAAGAGTACTATAGAAGGGTGCAATTGATATTAAGAACTGAATTGAATTCTCAGAAGAGAATTAAGGCTATTAATAGCTTTGCCATCAATATAGTTTCAACATCTTGAATTAGACTCAAAATGACATCAGACGAATGGATTCTAAGAAAGAAAGCTTCTTTCTAAGCATAACATGCATCAACCAAAGGATGACGCAGACCGTCTATACATACTCCGTAAAGAAGGTGAAAAATGTCTTATTCAGCTAGAATTGGTATACAAGACAACAACTATTGGTTTACTAATATACATGGAAACAAAACAAGACTGGATGATACAATTAGTCAAACAACACGAAAACATAAAGAAAATACAAACTAGATTTTCATTTAGCAGGCTTTGTGAAAAAGCAAAACGGAACCAAAGAACCAAAGATCCACTTGTTGCAGCAAAAAATATTTTTTAAAAGCCAAGGATAAAGTTCTTGGATAGATGAAACAACGCTGACAAGAAAAACCATAGCCAATATCCAAAGCGAACTAATAAATCCTATGTTGATAAAATTAACACGCATCGATGGTCACGAAGATCTGGATTAAAAGCTGAAATGGAAGGTCTTATTCTTGCATCACAAGACAGGAGTCTATTCGCTCGGAAACTTCAGGCAAATATTATACATAATAGTGTAGATCCAAAATATAGGTTCTGTGACAACTATCAAGAAACCATAGACTCTTTAATCTTAGAATGTTCTGTACTTGCGTTAAATGAGTATAAAAATCGTCACGATATAGTGGGGCAATTTTTACACTGGACAATGTGCAAACACTTTGGAAAAGATGTTAACAAATGCTGGTATGAACTTCCCCCAGAACCAGTTACAGAAACAGAAGACATCACAATTTTATGGGATTGCACCATCATTAGATAAGAATATTGAAGCAAATAGACTGGACATAATTGTCAAAAATCGAAATGAAAAAAAATTTGCCAACTAATTAATAAGGCTTGCTCAGTGGACTCTAACATAGCAACCAAGGAATTTGAAAAACTATCAACATATAAAGACTTGGAAATCGAAATAAAAAAAAAATGTGTAAATTGAAAACAACAACAGTACCAATCTGTGTCGGTGCGCTTGGAATGATAAAAAAGAACACAAAAACATTGAAAAAAATAAATACAGTCCACACACTAAGAAGAACTTTGTCCATACAACGCTATTGATGTTATGGAATTTAGAAAAACAAATCATGAAATGTAACCATAACAACACACGACTACCTACCTTAGGTCTTTCCGCAAATTTGGTAGGTAGTTTAACCATAGCAGAAATCGCAATATAATAATAATAATAATAATAATAATAATAATAATAATAATAATAATAATAATTTTCTTTGGATCATTAGAAATTTCTTTTACAAAAATATATTGCTGGTAAATTAGACTTTTTTTTTACTTTTTACACAAATGTATTGCTGGAAGTTTTTGCTTTTTATTTTGACAAAAATGCTTTACTGGTATTTTCTTTTCCTTTTTTTTTTTTTTTTTTTTTTTCCTTTTTTACAAAAATGTATTTCTGGCAATTTTTGTTTATTTTTTTAAATGTATTGCAGGTAATTTTTATTTTTTTATTTTTTACGAAAATGTATTGCTGGTTTTGTTTTTTGTTGTTTTTTGTTGTTTTTTTAACAAAAATGTATTACTGGTATTTTTATTATTAAAATTTATTTTTATACTTTTATAGTGCTTTGACTCTAGTTTAGGGATAACTATTAGCCCATATTTGGGATCTTAACAGATTCTACCATCTCATGTCAGGATAAACCTGGGAAGAGGTAGTTCCGCGATTCTCAAAACCACCCGATCAGAGACCTTGCTGCCGCGGGATGTAATTTATCGTCATACTCAGAACGAGTTTAATTAAGTGAAAACAATAAAAAAAAACTACATCCTTCGCTTGCCTGAGGTCGTTGGTTATAATCCGACATAAAACAAATGTAGGTCAAAAAGAAATTTTCTTTAAGTAATGATAACAAAACGGGTTGGATAAACAAAGTATAATGATAAAGTTGTTATTTTCATAGTGAATAAAATGACAGATGGTATATTAAGAGAATTAGATTATCTATGAGATGCGGATAATCTACAGTCAGCAATGAGATGATCGGTCTGTAAATGCTTGCGGTCTCAAGCGAATCAAAAGATCGTCACTCAACATCACCATATATATAAATACAATTTAATATTTTAGTTGTTCCTTATTTCTCGAGAATTTGGAATAATTTTTATTTTTATCCCTATAACATCTCTGTCGGATTGAATTCGTATATTACAAATATGACTTAACAATTCATGCATCGGGTCAACAATAAGATAAAATTAAAACTTTTATCTTTACTACAGAGTAATGCCTGCTCAATGGGCAAGTTTGCCTGGTGCCATTTAAAGAAGTCCAGCTTAAAACTTTGAGAACTTGTTTTCAAGACCAGCAGTCATAATTCTCGCCGAAATGCTACTATAGAATGACTGTAGCCATTAGACGTTCATTCTTTTGCTTATAAAATCTAAGATATTCAAGTCGTATATGTGTGTCTTCTGCAAGATCGATGGTGATTATGGAAGCACGTTCGCGAATAAGAAATAAATATATGAAGACCAACCTTTCGTGGCGGTCAGTGTATGAATCCCTGGTGATCAAAATTCTGAATTGAATTCTTCTCAGTTCTTAAAAGGAGAAAAAGAAACGAAATGTCTTTCATTTCCCTTCTGACATCGATTTTTTCTCAAATGCTTCAGGTTTGTTTTTCGGATGGTCTTTCAAATCTAATCTGTACATAGAATTACAGTAATAGATAATTGTGTAGATGCTTGACAAAAGGGAAGAAAAATCTAAATGTTATTATTGTCGACGTCGCGACAGCCAATAATTATCGCTTTGCTTCTCTATCTCTGTCTATCTAAGCAATGTCCCTCTGCATATCTGTTTTCTAGCAAACCTTTGTAGCAGTGAGTTCATGTATGTAAGTAACTGCATGTCTTTCATGTATGCATTTATTTATGTTGCTTTTGTATTTCTGCTCATTCTTTTTTTACATTCATATACGTGCATAAATGTCCTGGGTATGACGGCAGACTACGTCTGGCAGCAAGGATTGGGAGGTTTTGAGTAGCGTCGAACCACCTCTCAATTACTGTTGTCCTCAGGTCTACCCTGATCCGAGGTGGTAGCACTTGTTAGGTTCCAGCTATGGACAAATAGGTAACCACCTCCAAGCTGGAGTCAAAATACTATTAAAGTATAAAAATACATTTTTATAGTAAAAATACCGGCAATACATTTCCATATTTAAAAAATTTACAGCAATCCATTTTTGAAAAAAAAATTACCAACAATACATTTTTTGTAAAAGAAATTACTAACGCTCTCAAGAAAATTAAATTTTGGCATTAAATGAACCATAAGCAGTTGATATGCAGCTAAACAAACATGCGTACATATATATCGAATGTAACAAATACTTATAGAATGTCAGAGGTGCCATATGTAAATTTGTAATTATATATATATATATATTATCCTACGTCTAAAGCATGACTCGGAGTTTCATGCACTAAGCAAAGATCAGGTGCATACTATGAACTGAACGTTTCTAGATTTTTTGTTTTAAATAAAAATCCAGAAACGGTCAATTCATAATATGCACCTGATAATTGCGTAGTGTATAAAAGTTCGAACCGTGCTTTAGACGTAGGATAATATATATATATATATATATATATATATGTGTGTGTGTGTGTGTGTGTGTGTGTGTGTGTGTACTTAATAGTTCAGTTATGTTACATAGGGCTCTGTTCTATTAACACCAGATAAATATTTATATATGAGTGTGTATTTGTGTGTATAGACATATATATACTTTTTTTACATACACATATATCTATATCTATATATATATATATATATATATAGAGAGAGAGAGAGAGAGAGACAGACAGACAGACAGACAGACAGACAGACAGACAGAGAGGGAATGAAACAGACTGACAGACAGACAGAGACAGTGAACTGAAAAGATAAACGTATTGGTTAAATGACCTGTTACCTGGCGGTCGTAAGTTCAATTCTGTGACAGTGCAAATGAATGTTATATACTCTGGTTAAATGCAGGAGACATTAGATTTGACCAGGAAAAATTATCTCGATAAAATTAATAAATATGAAATATTCTGCATCATGATTGTTTTTATCATTTCATACTAAACAAGGCGATAAAGTCTCTAAGGCGCAAGAAGGTTACTGAGTTTGAGAGAATATGAGGAAAAAAACATTATTAATAACAGAGTAAAAGTAAAGGAATTAAGAAGAGAAAAGATAACAATTGATATAGCATTAAAATTTTTGAAGATCAAATTTTATTGTAAAGTAAGAAACTGAAAAAGAGTTCCAAAAACGAGAAGCATGAAAAAAACTCTTAACATAGAACTCACGGTTACATCTAGCTGTTTCAACAATAAAATGAGACCTTACCACTAATGTTGTACTGCGCTTAAATTCATAATGAGAGTTCATCAGAACAATTACCATGAGAGTATTTTTAAAAAAAACACGAGCAAACTACGTTACGGCGGTGAGAAAGTGACTGAAACCAAGATGCCAGGTTAAGACCAATAACACTGAATATTCTTATTTATATTTTATCAAGAACCTAAAGATATGCTATCAATATTCAATGTATGGACGAATGGTTGACTTATAAATGTGTAAGGTAGATTCTGACGTAAATAATTGTTTAGCGTGATACAATGAACCAACTTACTTAGCAGCAGACCTTACATCTGATTCAATATAATTGTCCCACTTCATATCAGTAGAAAATCTTATCCCGAAAAGACACAATAAGTCACTCACCTGATGGTTATCATCAGCCATAACGAGGAAAGGCAAAAGGATTCCCTAAGATGATTAAACGAGAGTAGTTTCGTTTTAGAACTAACAAATCATTTCTTGCCCTTGTTAACAACAGATTATAGTTTATTTTTAGATCAGCATAAATTTGACTGTATCGAACCAATCAGACTTTAAACGGGAGTAAAAAGGATATCGGAATGAAAACAATCTGCAGCCTCTCGATTTAATAAATTGTTTGACTTGAATTTCTCGAAAGAAAGACAGACATCGGAAGACGGCTAGAGAGTGGAACGTTCGAAACAAGATAAGCAGAATTCTAGTCCGAGTAAATTAACGTAAAATAATGATCATTAATTATCAAAAACAAAGTCAGATAAAATTATAGTATTATTTTTTAAAATCGCAGTATTTATTAATAACACGATGATCGTGGCAAGTGATTTTAGTTAAAGATAAGCGAAATAGCGAGTTGCAATGGGTCGTTGCCATTGAGCTGACTAATCATTAAACTGTTCTTTCTCTTTATCAAATTCTGTAGTGTTGCTATTGAAGTCTCCTGTTACTGAGGAAAACTAGAACCAATATAAGAATATAAGCATCAGGACTGCTAAATGCATTCGCTTCGACCTCTTGATAAAATGTGAAATGTCATGTGAAACCACGTGATGCTAATAAAAGCAAATTGGAAACATGTGCAAAGGAAAGATTAAAATTGTGATTTGTCGCATTGGAGATTGACAGCTAAGGTTAGAAGTGACTCAGTCTTAGACGCTGGCCTCTAGACGCTTGCTTCCAGCTGATATCGAATTTCGGTAAATATTATTTAATGAAAAACTGACACTGAAAAAGAGGATGTTGAAAGGAAAGAAACAGTATAAACCAAGACGGTGAAGGTGAAGTTCAAAGAAAATGCCCTGACAACCTGGCAACAATATTATAACGAGAGAAAAAATGTAAATGTTGAAAGAGAAAACGATTATAAAAAAGAACGCTAGAATAGAAGGCCGATGTGGCTGACTAACGAAGGAAACGAACATAGTCACTCGTGATGCAGTCAACCGTTTTCATTATTCCTGTTCTTATATTCTTTAATATTATTTTTCCTAATATTTATGACTGGGTTTTTCTTTCTCTTTCTTTCTTTCTTTCTTTTCTCTCTCTTTCTTTCTTTCGCTCTCTCTCTCTCTCTCTCTCTCTCTCTCTCTATATATATATATATATATATATATATATATATATATATATTGCTTCTAGAGCCTCGTATTTTATTTTATTTTTCCTCATATTTCTACTTTTATGTCTTCCTTCCCATCATACTTCACCTGCATTTTATGCCTATGCACATTGCTATAATGATCTACCTTTTTTTCTGACATCTCTCGTTATGCCGCCATAAAACCCTCTGCGCAGTTAACGACCTTTGTGTAAACTATACAGAATCACCAGCAGGAATCAACAAAATAGTGTTCTATGTACAGTTTCGGTGTCATTTGACTTGATAACATTGCAATTGACTACTGGGAACCATAACTACACCAATTCCAATTCAAAATACACAGCTATCATAGTAGCACAAAAGAAGTCCACCTTCATTAAATAGCAAAATAATTCGAAAATGTCAACCAATTTATATTTATCCTTTAATGGTTCCTGACTGAAAGATTTTTAATTTCCAATCTCTTTGATAATTTTTTCTTGTTTGAGAGGGTTTTAACGTCTTTCAAATTTCAATCAAAATATTTCAAGTCTAAAAAAAATATATAAGAAATTATTTAGTTATTGATTTTTAAATACATCTTTTTAGAAGATTTTTTGCGCCATTTTTTGAATACTGAATTCACCTGATGAATACAGATTTTAACAATTTAAGTATTTGAGAAATAACACTAGTTCAAAACTAACGAGAAATAATCTGAAAAATCTACAACAAAAATTCTCGTGAAAATACGTGAGAAATATGTGTTGTTTTTTTTTGTTTGTTTGTTTGTTTGTTTTTTTTGTCTCTTTAGCAGACAACAGCTAAAAAGTAAATAATTTGTTGTCATTTGAAGTCATTGGACGATAACACTTTTCTCAGTTTTCTAAAATCCTGAAATAACAATATTCGGTTGCTTACTTAATAGTATTTCAACCTTTAGAGTGGTTCTACAATGCAGACACCCTTCCAGCCAATCCTATGTCGCGTTACGTATTTTTTTCTCTTCTGTTCTTTTCCTTACCTTTCATTTGACGTCACTATATGTCCACTGCGTTTTCTCAATAAGTAACATTTTTTTAATAAAATAATTTCCATACACGTATGCAAAAGTTGTTTATTTCATCATTCTCTGCAAGTCCACGCTCTGGAGACCCAAATTCAGCAAAAACTTAATTCTCACCCTCCAGATTTTTGTGATATATTTTATTAAGACATCTCTTTGCACGATCATCAAAATCAGTACACTAGAGAGTACTCCCAATCCACATAAACTTTGTTGAGCGTATTTTACAATGTGTTTGCTTTTCTATGTTTTGTTTTTGTTTTTGTTTTTTTTCATCTTATTGCTGTTTAATATCCAACGATTTTAACAGATGTGTTCTGTCGAAGTTAGATTCGAATTAAAAAAGCGGCTTCGAACGAGACTTGGTATTGCATCTAAAAAAAATGAATCACCTAAAAATATTGATGCAAAAATGGAAAGAAATTAGTGAAAACTAATAAGAAAATAAGCGTGTTCAAAAATAAACTTTATGTCAAAACAGTTTGATATTATTAAAACTGCACAAAGATTTTTCTATTCAACCGATTTTATACTCACACATTAACATCAGCAAAAATACATACATCGACTAAGTCACTAAGTATGTAGTCAAGTGATTAACGGTTATAACATTGTTGTAACAGTTTAAGCCAACAATCTTAATTCCACCTGTATTTTCAGATGTCATTAAGATAAAATGACTGCCACCCTTTTTATTGTTAATTGGAAGATGAATACTTGGTCAAATACACCCAATTAATTTCTGCTAATACAGGGCGCGATGAGTAAATTGTGGCCATTTTATTTTTAATTTCACTCATGCACGTTGTTTGTTTTTTATTTTGTCGACTACAGAGTATAGAAGGGTCAGTTGGGCGCCGTCTGTGAAAAAAGAAAGATTATGGCACAATTTACTCCAAGAAAAATTTGAAAACGGTATGCTATACTGCTTGGCATTCGCACCAAGAGCATTTCAGAGTTTTGGGCATCAATTTGTGGCAAATGCAGAAGGTTTGGAATGAGTTGGATGTGTCTAATGGTGACTACGAAGTACAGCAGCTTAAAAAAAAACTTGTTGGGTAGGGCCTCAAATTCAATACAGAGGGCTACATCAAGTACTTTGAAGAAATTGGGTCAATAGGGGTGGCTGCCTTGGGTCAACTGGGTGGCTGCTGGAATACACTATGTTTACCAACAGGACTCTACCCTATGCCACAAAAGCAGAAGAACCCAGTCATGGCTTTCACACAATTTCTGTAACCACATCACTCCTTACATCCGGCCAATTAACTCCCCAGATTGCAACACTCTTGATTATTGTGGAGAACAGTTGAGCCAGAGACCAACAAAACGTCTTATAAAACCAAAAATGAACTGAAAGCAAGGACTATAACAGCATTCACCAACTTAAATAGAGAAATCGTTCAGAAAAATTGCAGGAAATTCCAAAGTTGTCTGGAGGTCGTGGTTGATGCCAATGGTGAATTTATTGAATAAATTTGTTCTTTAATATTTCAGGATATTTTTGTGGAATTTTGGTAAATATATATTAAAAATTGATGCCTATGTTATTTTTGTTTTTGTGTAATTTAGACGATAATTTATTCATCGCACCCTGTATATTCTTCAAATTCAACCTGAAATATATTCATTACCTTACTCAGTTTTCTGTCAGATAGCATCAGCGGAAATTATATGGACGACAAAAGATCTCTATAAGTATTACAAAGAACTTTCAATCAAATCTTTGGCAGCATATTTAAATTTTTTCGCTCACTTGCCCTCCGGAAATTCGATTCTCAAGAAACGGTCAGTTCAGGAAAAAA
>JBBBDQ010001763.1:600000-810000 GCA_037127315.1 Ascarosepion bandense | reverse complement strand
TATATATATATCTGTATTTATATGTATATATATATATGTATGTATATATATGTGTTTATATATAGATATGTATATATATATATCGATCTATATGTATTTATTTATATGTATATATATATATATACATATGTGTATGTATATATATATACATACAAACATTTTTATACATACATATATGTATATACACATATACACATGGATGTGTATATACACGTGCGAATATGTGCGTGTGTGTGTGTAGATATGTATTCGTGTATATCTGTATACACATATGTGTTTGTCTATATATGTATTCGTGTGTATCTGTATACATATTTCTATATACACGTGCGAATATATATGTGTATGTATGTTTTCTTAATCATCTGTATACACATCTGTGTATATACACGTGCGAATACGTATGTGTGTATGTATTCATGTGCATATGTATAAATATATGTTTATATACATTTGCGAATATGTATTTGTGTGTATGCATGTATTCGTGTGTATATGTATTCATATATGTGTATATACACTTGCGAATATATGTGTGCGTATATGTATTCGTGTGTATCTGTATACATATATGTGTATATACACGTGAGAATTTGTGTGTATGTATTTGTGTGTATCAGTATACATATATGTGTATATACACGTGAGAATATTTGTGTATGTATTTGTGTTTATCTGTATACATATATGTGTATATACACGTGCGATTATGTATGTGTGTGTATGTATTTGTGTGTATCTGTATACATATATGTGTATATACACGTGCGAATATGTATGTGTATGTATGTATTCTCGTTTATCTGTATACATCTATGTGTATATGCACGTGCGAATATGCATGTGTGTCTGTGTATACGTGTGTATATATATACATATATGTGTCTACACACGTGCGAATATGTATGTCTGCGTGTATATATATATATACGTGTGTATATGTAGAGATATATGTGTATATACATGTGTGAATATATATGTGCGTGTATATATATATACGTCTGTATATGTTACATATACATGTATATAGATGTCTGTGTGTATATGTATGTATGTGTATATATATATATATGTATATACATATATGTTTTTTATATGTATACATATATATTTCTGTGTGCATGTATACATATATATTTTGTTTTATTACGAAAATGTGTGCCATTCGTTAGGATTCGATCCTGCTACCCCTATCTCTATAGGGGAGGCTACCATTTGATCTGGTGACGTCTTAGACCTCTCGTCCAGTCTAAACAATGTTTTTATCAAGCCTATATAACACAATTTTCGATCCATCGTAAACAAATATATCTGCTCTGTAATGTTTCGTAATGTAAATATGTTATGGAAATCAACGAATTTTAACCTGCGACCCCTATCTATCTAGGGGAAGCTACCATTTGATCTGTTAACGTCTTAGACCTCTCGACCATGAATAGCCTCCAGTCTAAACGAGGTTTTTATCAAGCCTATATAATACAATTTTTCGATCCATCGTAAACAAACATATCTGCTCTGAAATGTATCGTATTCGTAATGTCAACAAATGTAAACATGTTACGGAAATCAACGAATTTTAACGAAACTTGAATTGTTTGAACATCATTTCAAATTGTCGGTTCCTTATAACCAAGGCCACAACAGTGTTGTACTTGGTGAGGATCGAACTGACTAGTTGAAGGCTTTTGAGATTAACAATAGCCCTACAACAAATATCAGATTTTTAACAAGATAATGTGAATATGAATGTCCATCCTTGGTAGGTTATGACTTACCGAGTTGAATGTTTTGTTAAAACCTTTAAACCAAAAGTGAAGTGTATTCCTTATGATTTCTAACCTATATAATCTGCGTAAAATGGTACGCGTCAATATTAGGGAATTCGGTCCTCCAGAAAACTGACCTCGTGCCTGACATGATTTAGTTCAAATAAATCGAAAGTCTGTAAACTTTCATACGCTTTGATATATCAAACTTGAAAAGTATTTGAATATACTGACCGCAAGGTGAATTTGTATAGTTGTATAATTAAGGTGGATAATGTCTACCTAATTGTAAAATTGTATGTATTTTTTTACATATTGAAAAATGTTGAATTTATAAGTCTATTTTTGTGAAGGAGTATAACTTATTATTAAATGGGGTGACTGATCTGTTTTTTTTTGTTTTTTTTTTAATGTTCCTTGGTAGTTTATGGTTATTTTTAAATAACCCCAAAAAAATTCTGATTTTTTTTCTAGAATAACACAAAAAAAAAATGCAATTATCTTATACTAGATGATTAAAATAAGGAACTTTATTTTTTTCATTTGTATATGATTCGAAAAGCAAGTTTATCTACAATTATTGCTTTTTAAGTTTACTTTTTCGATGGAAATATTTCGATTTCGAGCATTATATTGCTTCTATTTCAGATTTAAATAAGGATTTTGTAAAAATTGTTGTTTCTTTCAAAGAAGGAATAACAATCCGGCATTGTATAAATAATGTTAGTAGAAACATGATTACTTTAAAATTAGTGCACTAGCATTCATAAGTTAAATTATCTTAAGAAAACAGACGTAAGTTAAAAATTCAGATTTGTTTATTTTCATTTTATATCCAATGTAAAGTGAATAATAGGTAATAACTTATAAAATAAAAGTTACTTCTGAAAAAGTTCCTTAATTTGAACAAAAGAAATGGATACTGGTGATTACCATTATTTATTTATTTATTTTTTTTCAAAACGCTAGTATTGATTTTCTCAGAATATTCTGACGATAAAAAGTACTTTTGTAACTTAGTTTAGTATAGTGTGAGTTTCTGATTTTTTTACCATAAATAAGGGGGATCGTACTATAGACAGGTAACTTTTTGTAAGATCTTAATAATCATGCATTTTTGGTGACTATACAGTGTAAAATTTCTTCTGGATGGGTAAAAATTCAGGAGTCACACTTACGTGAAGTCGGCTTTATGAGTACATAAGGTAATTAATTCTCTCTTATAAAAAATGAGCTATACACAAATTTTTCTCGTATTGCAACAAAAAAAAAAAAATATGATTCTAATTTATTGCAAAAATAAAATCAAACTGGTTCCGAGCACTGATTCACGATATTCCTCACTCTTAAATGATTTCAATTTGCACCATATAAAACATATTCGTAATGAAATTTCGAAGTTAATAATTTAGTTTTTTGATGTAACAAGGCGAGCATATTTGCTTTGTTACTGTGAAATACTGAATCGAAAATCAAGCTACATCTATAGAAAATGTACCAAAGGTTACTCACTAAAATAATTAAAACGAAGAAGAAAATGTCTACTTGAAATGGTTTGGTTGAATTTCAAGAGATCAGTAATTTAAAATGAGTTTATGCGATAGCCATTGTAGTACGAGCATTTTATTTAACACCATGCGTTGATAATATAGGATACCGAATTATATTAATTTTGATTAAAAGTTGACCGAAAACTCTACAATCAGATACTTCAAAAATAAGAAAAAAATATTTGGAATGCAGTAAACAATGGCTTCTTTCCTCAGTTACGTGCCATACGTGATACACGCTTGGGCGATCATATCTCGAGACATGACTGACTGGGCAGATTTTCCCACGGTAGGTTGTCATTACTTTCTGCGGTAGACTGGATGCAAGCCAAGGCTATAAAACCCAATCTGTCCTGCTATTTAACTCCTAGCTGGAGGGAGAAGAGACGGATTAAATACCTTTCCCAAGGATATTTGCGCGTTGGATTCGTTGCTTCTTTTCTACACCTGACAAAATTGTGAGAGTTTATCTCAGATTTCTCCCCCTCACTTAAGGCTACATTTTACCGTTCGTTTGCAGAAGTAAACACTTATTTGTTTATTTCGTTTTTCAGATAATAAGTTAAGTATCTACTACTTACGTTTTTGTTTTACGATGAAACCGTCTATGATTTATGACGTGAAAAAATATTAATCTTATTAGTGAATGCGTTATAATACGTATTGTCATCGTGTTATGGTGATTTTCTAAGCGCAGCTTAGATATGACACAAGGCTGAAAGTTTAGAGCAGCCAATGAGAATCGAACTCTCTACTCAGTTGTAGTTAATCTAGCTAAACGAACTTGATAAGTATTATGCCACGTCTAAGTGCCTAAAACTGATAGTCACTATACCGTGTTGATTTTTAATGGCTATTTTCTAAGCTTAGCTTAGATGGGGCACAAGACCGTAAGCATGGGGCACCCAGTGAAGATCGATCTAACTACTCAGTTGCAATTACACTACGTCGAAGTGCCCAATTGTCATTGTGTTACAATTAACAGTAACACGCTATTCTCAAAGATTAATCTCTAGAGCAGAGCTGAAGAATTTGATCTTCATTAGTTACTCTTTTATTGTAGACATTTACCAGACTAAGCTGTATTTACCAAATATTATAATACATATTATTAACAGTAATTACTACTATTATATTTAAAGACAGAACTGTCAACTTTCCCGATACCGCCACGAGACACCCGTTGGTTTTAAGCTGTTTAGTCCGATCTCCTGATTTGTAACTCCCGTTCTCCCGGTGAATTGTTAAGTATTGGTCTTCCGCCGAGTACGCTATTCTTTACAAGAGTCTCCCTGTAAATAAATTGTTTGACTTCCTCCACTAAAAGCGTTGTCGAGTGAAAATACTTCCTATTCACAGTGCATGTAATGCAAAACCATTTCGAGCCATGAATCTATTATTGAAGAGATAATCTTTTTCAACAACATATTGACTAAATCGGGGTCTGTTACAGGTGAAACATTGACCCGAATCAGGTTCATTTTGTTTGGTCCAAATCACGCCTCCGTTGGAAATAACTACCATGAATTTGAAGAATGAGATTTTATAGTTAACATTATGCGTCTTGTTCTCTCTCTGATTTTTGGAAGCATGTAAATTTCCAGGTTTAATGATTTTTAGGTTAACAAGTGTGTAGATAGCGACACGGAAATTGGCCCTAAAAGCAGCCCGTATTAGAAAACACTAAATTTTAAAATATATTGAACTCAACAGAATGGGCGGGGTGGGGGAATATACCACTTCTACAAGTATAAATGCAACTTTTAAGTTGCTTACATTAAAGAAAATAAAAATTTCACCATTCATTTTTAGTTACAATTTTTAACTGAAAAATCCTCCTATTTCCAAGTCTTCTTGGCTTCTAGATGTTTCCAAATGATGCCCAAAGCCACGTCAAAACTGAGTCCAAAGTAAGCGCACTAACCTCATTTGAAAGACTGGCGCGATAATATGGAGAGTTGATTCGGGCAACATAAAAAGAAAAAACGGCAAATAACTTCTGAAGCAAAGGGATTGCACTATCATTCTAATTTACTTTCGATTCTGATAAAATTTTAAGATTGTGTAAATTTCTTAAAAAATAATTCGGAATGAATTGAAAAATATAAAATGCGATAACATTTTACTGAAAACTTCAAAATGAAACTACTTCAATGATGACATCACAAATTATTGTCTTTTCATCGAAGATAACCGCCCACCCCCCATTTTCGTCAAAATGAAAACACAGCAACAAAATTTTTTCTGTTTCTAAATAAAATATTGTGTAATCCGACTCTTAAAAATAATAAAACTTTGAATAGACTAGAGTAAATACAACATGAAATGTTTTAACTGCGTCTGGTTTGGGGCTGATTTCTGATACAGACACTGTTCAATAAAAGAGAAAAAAGTATATATATGATTATACTGATACTAATTTAAAATCTGGGAAATATAGCAATAATGTTCTCCTTACTAATAGAACAGGTAAATATATTTTCAGAAGGTCATCTTGCCATAGACACATCACTGTTACTATAGGTGTAGTACGTGGTGCTTCTACGATTCTAATGAATTACGGGATTTGTGACGATTACTTTACAAATGCAATTTAAGGACTTGTGTAGTTCATTATTTATATTTTCTTATTAAAATACATTAATTTTATGTACGAAATGTTTGAACAGTAACTCTGATATCGTTTTTATATATGTTGTTTAATTCATTTATGCATGACACTTAACTAGTTTGGTATGCTTTTAATCAGTATCAGAATACAAACAATTTGTTCTGCTCAAAAAATATTATAATTTAATGTATTAAGCTTGGTACCCAGATTCAACCCATTAAATGTGAGAAGAGTCGAATAATAAGTGTTAAATTTACATTAGAATTTATTTTACAATTTCAACGTTGAAAGAAACATGAATCAGTTAAGTGCCATACGTGATATACGCGTGGGCGATCATGTTCTGAAAGAGACATGACTGACTCGGCAGAAGTTTTTCCCGCAGTAAGTTGCCATTACTTTCTGCAGTAGATTGGTTCAACCAAGGCTAGAGAACCCAACTTGTCCTGTTATTTAACCCATAGCTGGAAAGAAGAGAAGGATTAATACCTTTCCCAAGGGTATTTGCGAGTAAGTGAATGCAAGGAATTCAGCTGTATTTCAGCTGAGAGCATAAATCTTAATTAGGTACCAAATCTAGAAAATGTTAGCTTTTTTTTTATTAACATAAATTAATGAAAATGTTAACATCCGCTTTTTAAAAAGAAACTGTTTTCCAAATATTAAACGATTGCTTATTTCTTTGATGTTCTCAAGCTCAGGAATAGAAATTATTTTACTACGTTTCAAACATTATGATTAATTCAAATAAATTTGGTTTTATTTTTTGCTGCACATTAAAACGAACCTCTTAATGTAGTTTCATTTCATTGCTGTAATGTTTTAATATGAATCTAAAATAACATTTTGATTTGTACAAATTAATATGAACTTTAAATAAGATTATATTTGTTATTGTAGATGTTGACTATTTGCTAACAGTTATTCAGTCAGTTAAGTGCCATACATGATACACGCTTTGAGCGATCATGTTTCGAAAGAGACATGACTGACTGGGCAGAAGATTATCCGCAGTAGGTTGTCATTGCTTTCTGCGGTAGACTGGTAGGCAGTCAAGGCTATAGAACACCCAATCTATCCTATTATTTAACCCACAACTGGAGGGAAGAGATCAATTAATACCTTGCCCAAGGGTATTTGTGCGTAAGTGAATGCAAGGAATTCAACTGGAATTCGAACTCGGCACCCCGATTTGTCGATATCCAATGTACCACAACACACATCCCAGTAACAGTTATTATTATGCTAATAGTACCCGGGTAGTTTATTTGTAATAATCCAAGGTTAAAAATATATCCGCAGACCGTTTTCTCAGTTCATTTTTTACCTAAGCAGACAACTCTTTTTTTTATAAATCCGTCTTCAAAAATTATTCAATTCATGAAAAGAAAAAGACGTATATATTTTGTGTGTGTGTCTGTGTGTGTGTCTGTGTGTGCGTGCACGCGCGTATCTAAACTAAGCCAGGCTTTATAACTATTAAAAGTAAAGCACATAAAATATGAAGCGACTATCAAGAACCTTTCAGACAACAGTAACACTATTTTACAAAAACCTCCATACAAAGTGACTCGTTGAGATGACATCAGACATTTGTAAGTCATTTGATCGTAAAATATTGAATTTTAAAATTCTATTTAACTCCCTTAATTGCCATTATTATCCCCCGGTTTAGTGGCTACATCACTTAAGTGTCACGAAATAACAGATTCTTCCTCCGTTCACTACGATCTTACACTTTCAAGTCTAGGTTCAACCATTATCTTACATATCTTCATAATCTTCACTTCTTGCTTTCAAACAACAACCTCATTCATTCAAACTCTAGAGTGCGTGAAACTTGGGCCTTGAATTGGGTGAACAATATTAACCCAAAAGACTTTTTTGTAAGGTTTGCCGAAATTCCCGTAATAGCATGGAAAAAATGGGTCCGAGTCACTGATGACTAATACATACTTATACAAAATTACTAGAATATTTATAGCATACTGTTTTTATTGTACTGAAGGCGCTTACAACGATATAGGGACGATGCTCACTTGTGTGTCTAATGTGCTATATACTCGGTTAATACGGACAAAATAATGGCGAGAAAATATTCTATAGCAAGTTAACATACGAGAGATAATGATTTTTATTCAATTACTGATATTGTACCAATTCTTCCATGGGAGAAAATCAAGACCCCATACAGCAATTGTTTTCTGCTGACAACTGTTGCTGCTGATGTTGTTATTTTTTCTGTCTTTGATCATTATTTTTTAAAACAATGTAGATTCGAATTGAAGGTCCTTTTCTGTATACAGATCACGAATGAAATGCAGTGTCTTCTGCTCGGCTCTTAAGTTTCGCATTATTGTTATCTTTTGACTTTTGCAGCCATTCATCGACCTTCCTTGGGCCTAATGCCCGTTAATGTCAACAACATTCTGGAGAAGAATTATCCAGAATGTTGAAATCTATTGTGTATTTGTTTTACAGACATGATACTTCGGTTTCGTATCTATCATTGTAATAGCTTCAAATGGCTGAGTTTTGAATTCAAAGTTGTCCTTCTCTTACACTGGTTGCCAACCACGGTAGAGAGCCCAACCTACCGTGGAGAGAAAAGATGGATTCATACCTTCCACAAAAGTATTTGTGCAGAAGTAAATGTAATTATGATATATTTTTTAATATATCTTTTTAAACTTCCGCTTTTTTAAGATGTACATGAAAAATGACTTCCGAAAACTTGATTGGTGCATTTGCAGCAAAAACATTCCTCTTCTACTGAACGTCTTTGGAATCCTTTTAGTCTGTTGATCTAAAACATTAGATATTTAAAATCTGCAAAATAGACTTATTTTCCAACGCGCTCGACAAAGTACGCCATAAAGACTTGTTAGAGATGCTCAGCAACCTCAACATAATCAGGAAAGACATTAGAATAATCAAGAACCTATACTGGTAGAAAACCGCTAGTATACGAAGAGAAAATTAATTTTACACGTTACAAAAATAGAAAGGGTTGTAAGACAAGGATATGTCTTCTCGCCGGATCTATTCGAAATAGTTCTAAGAGAGCTAGAAGTCCCGCCAGGATTCGTCATTAACGGCCACAATCTCAACAATATACGATATGCAAATGACATAGCGCTAATAGCAGATATGGAAAGGAAAATACAAGAATTCCTACAGAAGGTAACAGGTGAAATCGAGAAGAAAGGTCTAAATATAAACTTCAACAAAATTGAATGCATCGTCATGAGCAAAAAGAGGACCCCAAAATGCCAACTAAAAGTTGGGGATACTAAAATCAAACAGGTGCGGAAATTTAAAATACCTGGGAAGTGTGCTGACAGAGGATGGTAAGTGCGACACTGAGATTCGACGATGGATTGACATGGCCAAGGGCGCATTTTAAAAGTTAAGCAAAGTATTGAAAGACAGGCAGGTTTCGTTGAAAACAAAAAAGCGAACGCTGGACTATCTCTTCAAAGAAAGGAGAGACTCAAAGCAACAGAAATGTGGTTCTACAGAAGGATACTGAGGACACCATGGACCGAGCATGTAAGCAATGACAAAGCGTTGAAGAGGATGCAAACGAAAAAGAAGCTTAGCATCAGGAAAAGACAGCTAAGGTTTCTGGAATATGTGTTGAGAAAGGAAGGTTTGGAGAATCTAATACTTACAAGACGGGTAGAGGAGGAGAGACAGGAGAAAGGACATACTTGATGGTCTTGAGCAGGTGGATAGTGGAGTGGGGTTTGGGAGAGAAGTCTATGATTCCTCATGTCCTGAAGGGACACGAGACATGAAGAAGAACCGCAGCCTCATCTAATGCAAGTGGGGTGCCTTGCATAGCAATCTAATTGACCTTTACAGTCGCTTCATTCTTTGGGGATAAGAATCCGCGCTCACTCCACTCCCGTTAAAAGAGCTTTGTGCCATGTTTTTAATCTTGTGGAGATAGAATAATTACTCGCTAAATAAAGCGAGTGAACTGTATTGGAAAAATAGATTCAGCGAAGCGAATTTTCATCACAGGCGCCGACCTCAGTTTCTCTCTTGTGACTGTAAGAATGATAAAGATTCCATCTCTTTCACCTCTGATCCTACAGTAATCTTCTAAATAGATGAAACAGAAAACAGTGGCACTGAAAAAAATAAAAAAATAAAAAAAAACCTGCTAATTCAATACACTTGTCAGTCTTCCTGAAAAAATGACTAGTGTTTTCAGCATTATATAATTTAATCTATCAGTGTTTATAAGCCAAATTTACTCGATTAACATCAATGCTGATCATGTTAGAAAACATCCCAACTACGAATTTTGAAATGAATGATCATGTCTGTCTGATGCAAGGGCTTCACAGTACTGACAGGACGGATCGACCCTTCAATGACAGTTGATAGCAAAGGTTTCTTTTAAGATATTCTACTGAATTAGATGATCTACTACCCTTAAATATATTGTAGCTAATGTTTTGTTCCCTTAAGCAGAAATTGTAATAAAAATATATTTCTTCTAATTTAATCAAGTTAGTTGCCCTTAGTTGACTAAGCGTAATGAAGAATGCTAGGACAATAAGTTAGTTTATTTTGCGTTCTTTTCTCTCAGCAGCAGAGGCAATTCATGGAACAGAAAACTATACAGAAACTGTTTAATACTAGTGTAGCATTTACATACGAGGATAAGTAAATAACATAAACAGGTGAATGGAAGGAAGAAAAAACTTCAAATAGCAGAAAGAATAAAGTATGTTTCGGGAGGTAAAAAAAAAGATTACGTCGAGTCATTAGTGGAGACTTTATATCAGCCCTAAAATATATAACACATCACTCAATAAATCCCGGCCCTAACTAATAAAACAACAACTTTTAGGTAAAATTCGACATTATTCATCAACATAGTCTCCTTCTAGGGTGATACACTGATATGGTACCCTTATCCCTCCTGGTCTCAAAGTTATGTTGTGTGCGCTAACTGGCCGTAAGTTACTCGCACCTGAGTCTACAGCTGTTTGCTTCCGTTCCGCTCCAGGTGATCGAAGATGCCAAATGATCAGTCGAAGATCGTTCAGTCCCTCTGCGTACATTGTGATTTCTGATCTCAGAGAAGTAAAAGACCTTGGGAAAAGAAGCGGTAGAATCTTCGTGCTGTTTTTCTCAACTACTGAAAACAAGAGGTGGTTGGGTGAACATACAGAAATAAAGGGAAAAAAGGTAAGAACAAGAAACAACAAGGCAGAAATAAAGGCCAGTCTATGTAGACTAATGATTATATTGTAATTCTCTGTACATCGAGAGAGGGCGAAAATAATAATAAAAATAAAAATAAAAATAAAGTATAATGCAATTTTTTGAAAGTCCACAAATTACTACGGCAGCTATGTTGTTGTTGCTAATACAGTCTTCTTGTTTTCTCTGCCCATCAACGGTGTTCATGCCACTAGCATGTGAAAGACATAGAGAGAGAGAGAGAGAGAGAGAGAGAGAGAGAGAGAGAGAGAGAGGGGGGATTTTTTTTCGCGTCTTTCACTTCACGCGTTCTTTGTCTGACGTCTAATGACAACGTCTTGAATCTCTTTTCTACTCTGCTCATGATTTTCAAATCCGTTGTGTTTTGTTGAAATCGTTTCAATCTGGCGCGGGGTGGGGGAGGACATTTCAATGTCCTTCCATTAAAATACAACATCAATTTTGTTGGTCTGGTTCAGCTCATTTGCCCATAATTTTCCGCCATGCCGGCTCCACTTCGCTGACCTTACCCATTCACTTGTCAAACTTAATTACAATTACATCCTTTGTGGGTGATCCTTTTCATAAATCTAAAGTCAATTTTACCATTTGTCGATCGTTCCTCTCTTTCCTTTTCCGAGAGAGCGAAGAAAAGAGTAACAGAAAGAAAGAACCAGTGTTCTCTTCCCTCGCCGGATCGGCTGGACATCGTTAAAGTATTATCATACCAACATGTCATCCAAGAATGCTATGTGTTTCACCTCTTTACTTCACTCAACCACCCCATCGTTTCTCTCTCTTTCTCTTTCTCTCTCTCTCTCTCTCTCTCTCTCTCTCTCTCTCTCTCTCTCTCTCTCTCTCAGCCCCTCCTCAGAAAAGAAAAAAATTATATATAAAAATATATATACACACAGATATTTTCCAAATATTTATTCTTGAGTTCGAATCCAGGCTCCGTCGATATCCGTTTAACATGTGTGCATAAGGAACACTTACAGTGTCACACTGATTCCAACGCTTTTTTAACAATTCGATGCCTTTTTTGTATAAAATTGGAGTAGATAGACTAAACTATCGCCCGGTTCACATTCCACCCACGTCTATTGAACAGGTGAAGAGGCTCATCCCTTGTTTCCTGTTTAGGATGTAGTTTCCAGTTTTTCTCTTTTCCAGTCTTTTCACTCTTTTTTTTATTTTATTTTATTTTTTTTCAATTGGAGTAGATAGACTAAACTATCGCGCGGTTCACACTCCACGCACGTCTATTGAACAGGTGAAGAGGCTCATCCTTTGTTTCCTGTTTAGGATGTGGTTTCCGGTTTTTCTTTTTTCCAATCTTTTCACTCTTACGTAGCCCCCTGCGCATCAGTGGCGTTTTCGCCTTGCTTGGGGTGATATGATTAAAAAAAAAAAAAGAAAAAATGATTTGTCTTTGGCATCAAAATACGCCTCAGTTTCTGATAAAACTTCTTCATTGGAGCCAAATCTTTTTTCTGGAACATTCTTTTGAG
The DNA here is from genome assembly GCA_037127315.1 of Ascarosepion bandense. Taxonomy (NCBI): domain Eukaryota; kingdom Metazoa; phylum Mollusca; class Cephalopoda; order Sepiida; family Sepiidae; genus Ascarosepion; species Ascarosepion bandense. The sequence continues at coordinate 797,339 of JBBBDQ010001763.1, read as the reverse complement.
GTCTACAAACAGCCAGTAGTTGCTAGAGGCTAGATCTGAAGAATAGGGTGGATACGGAAGCAATTTGAAGTGCAATTCATGTAGCTTTGCCATCGTTGCGATTGACTTGTGAAACGGTAAGTTGTCTTGGTAAAAAATCACTTTTTTTCTTCATTTGTGGCCGTTTTTTAGTGATTTCTTCCTTCAAACGCATCCATAATGCTATATAATATTCGCTATTGATGGTTCTTCCTTTCTCAAGGTAATCGATGAACAAAATACCTTGCGCATTCTAAAATAGAGGCCAAAACCTTGCGTATTTAGTCGATTTGTACGGTTGTCCATTCAGCTGACTGGCGATTTGACTTCGGAGTGAAGTAGTGGATTCATGTTTCATCCATTGTCACATATTTATACAAAACCTCCTTGTTGCGTTGAAACAGTTGCAAACAACACTCTGAATCGTCGACGCGTTGTTGTTTTTGATCGACTGTGAGCAAACGCGGCACCCACTTTGAACACAGCTTTCTCATTGACAAATGTTCATACAAAATGATGAATACACTGCCTTCTGATATCTTCAATTCTTCTGCTATCTCACGCAGCTTCAATTTACGATCGACTAAAACAATTTTGTGGATTTTTGGGTGTTTTCCGGGACAACTGCCGATTTTGTCAGATGCCATTTGAAGGTTAGTACTTTTTTTTATTAGTGGTGCCATCTATATGTCAGGCCCAGGATTTATTGAGTGATGTGTTACTTAAAACGTATTGCAGTTAAGAAATTTGTCGAAAACATGTTCAAAGTACAAAAATGAAATCTGAAATCCAACCTGTTTGGTTAGTTAGGTTTGGCTCCGCTAAATATAATATGGCTTGTCAGAAATTCAAAAAAGCAGACACCGAATACCGTTGGCAACTTTTCTATGCTAGACAGACTATATTCACATATCGGCATAGACACCGCAAACATTGCTGCTCATATAAGCCGACATGTATGGTAACAAGATTTGATGTATCTTTAGTAATAACAGTCGACGGAACGCTAGTTCATCTTGTTTCCTTGAGTCAACTGGGCAGCACCAGGATCCACATAACTTCATCCTGAACCCAACGGAATCGTCAAGCGCTTCCATCGCTCGCTAAAAAACCGGCTTGAAGACTAATTGCATTGGATAAAATCTTTTAGCTTACGTTTTACAATGAAAGAAGATTTGAATTATTCATCAGCAGAACTCGTTTATAACAATACTCTGCAACTTCCAGAATAAATAGTAGTAAACACAATGGTAAAAGTGCCTCGTATAACATCTTTTTTTAGGTTGGTTGAAGAAAATGTAAACTCTCTCTCTCTCTCTCTCTCTCTCTCTCTCTCTCTCTCACACACACACACACACACACACAATGTGTTACACTTATTTTATTGTCTGGAATTAACAAGCAATACAAAATTCAACAATTTGGTGTCAAACCGCCAGTGACCATGTGGTATGCTGTAAAGTGGAATATGACAACAGTCATAAAACATCCAGAAATAGAAATGACATCTGTACAACTCAATTTTAATTTATTTCAGCCCCACTTCTAAATTAAGATTTTAGTTTAATATCTCCCCCTCAAAAAAAAAGGAAAATAAAAGTTTATCTTTTATCATCATCATCATCATCATCATCATCTTTTTCCTTTATATTTTTCTTATTTTTATTAGCTGTTAATAATAATATATTCAGCTGAATTCTACTAAATGGCCTCCTGCATAAGTCTGTCCTTTGAATTTACATAATGTAAGAGATGATACATAAATCTATATATCAGACTAATAGTGGAATTGCTAAATAGGAAAACTCCGCAATGGCACGTTTGGTTCCAAGATGTCATAGCTTCTTCATATATTTTAGGTATATCTTTCATTCCGTAGCAATAATGCAGTGTTCTCTGCCCGAATTATCAGGGTCTGTAAACTTCCAAATGTTTTGATTTGTTCATTTAGCTCTGGAAACATCTTTCAGTATCGTTTTCATTCAAATCTGATATTTCAAAATATTCTTCAGGTTCAATAGTATCCTTATAGTGTGTTATCCGTTCTAGTGAAACGTAGTAGTGTGTTGAAACAGATTAACTGAATTTGGCCTCCTTAGTAGATAGCCCACTGTAAAGGGGGGGGGGTATAAACAAGAAAATCAAATTGAGTATAGAAACATTTTATATATTCACATATATCAATTAAGTTTTTTTTACAAATAAAGTAATGTCTTTAGGATGGGTTCAAAGGAGTTTTAAAATGTTCATAGCAATAAATACCGAAAAGAGAGTTTGTACGTCTGTATGTATGAGCATTTGTCAGTTAGGAATGTATTTGATGTATCCGCCCTCTTAATCGAGTAAGTAGTTCAGGGGACAACGAAGAAGAAGATGAGAGGGAAAGGCGAGGCGAGCATAGTGGTCGCTCGACGAGGTCAAGGGACGTGATAATTACGCTCGTACTTTCTCAACTCTAGCGATGCTTTTCGTGTCAGCTTTTTATTTCGTCTATGTGGGTCCCAGCAAGTCATTTGGGAATTCACACCCGTATTTAATTCTGGGTTTCCCATTGGATGATAAATAAAATTCGCCTAGGCTTGCGAACAGGAATTTGATATTTATTAATTTTCTTGGTTTTCTGCCGAAACATATGCGTGAAGCCGAGTGCGCAAAGATCACTTTTGATCATTTGCTTTCTGGTCTTGAGTGTGCAAACATCCGGTCCCTCGCTTTGCTCTGTATCACCACATCTTCAATTTTTTTATGGTGACGGTACTTGGCACTTTGAATAATCAAACAGGATATCTTCCACACATTCAATGTTCTGTTGAGATTCATGAAACAATACACACCTCACTCTCTTAATTTCGTGTTTGTCTGGATTTCTTACATCATAACCAGTTTACTTTAGAAGATTTCTTTCTATTTTGTATGAAAGCAAAACATGTTGAACCAAAAAACGTTCATATTGCTTATGTAAGGATATTTTTAAACGAAAAACATTCAAAAGGTATTTTGGTATCATCAGATCAAAACATCAGTTTCTAACTTCATAGTTCCATAGTTTCTTAGGTAATTTGGTATGTATTAATAGGCATCTTATCAAAAATTGATCCTCATGCTCTCTTCACTATGCTATTTTGGTGTCGTGTGTATGGTGCTGAGAAAACTTGTTTTATTTTCTTTCTGATAGGAAAGCTTTTACATTTATAGTTAATGAATTTCATTCCATCATTTGTTCTCAGTCTTTCAATTGAACTGTAGAGTATCATGTCGGCCATTTTTTTTTGTAACAGATACTGTTTATGATAAAAAATAGACAATGGTAAGTCATGACTAGTCATCAACAAATGTTATGACATATTTTGAATCATTTATTGAAATTGGCTTTATTGAACCAGAAAATTATAGTGTATATATTAAGTAGGGACGGTCAGCCATGTCTGGTATAAGGCCAATTTACAAACATATCCGAACTCCCTACAATTTAGGATTATCAAAATCCTCAGAAAGTTTCAGCCGGAAGAATAAAAGTATTTTGTATGTTAAAGTAGAATTTTATCAACAGAACAGAATAATATCAATTTGTAGAAGTTAAATGTTCAAAGAGAAAATGTACGTATGTAGTTAAGTGAGTCCAGAGAAATAGAAGTAAGGAGATAAGTGTACCCAGAGCTTGTAGTCGTAAGTAGCAGAATGTGTGTATGTAGAAAGATTAACAGGTTACTATTAAACTCTGTTTTTTTTTGTGTTTTTTTTTTTAATGGCCGGCGAGAAAATAAAAATTAAAGTAAAGCAATAAAGGAAATTGTACTTATCGGACGTTAATTTTAGGAGTCAATTGAAGTGTCGTATTATTGTTATTGTTGTTGTTGTTTTCTTCTTTGACGGCGGCAGAAACGGTGAAGATGGAGAAGAAGAGGTAAAGGAAAATAGCACACAAGAAATAGAAGGAGAACGAATGTCTGACGGGAACTTACGTCCAGGTCGGAGGCTTGAAGTTACTTTTGTTACATTTTAGCGTGTCGTTTCTAATTTCTGCTTCCATCTGACTGACTGCTTCGACTGTTTGTTTTTATAGCCAACAACAATTTTAACGTAGGCTTGTTAACTTTTCTCTCAGTTTTTCAAATCTCTTCCGTTCATTGGTTAGAAAATTAATTTAACATCGTATCCTGAAATCCGGCTTCGTCTTTTTCTTTCAGTACGTGGTCATTCCTTTTCCTATTTGTCAATATTAGGATTTCACATGTAACTGAATTTTTGTAAAAGTAAAGAAGAGAAGAGAATTGCTTTTAATTCCATGTTTACTAATATACTCAAGTTGTCTATTTGCCTTTTGTCAACGTTGTTTAGTTTTTTTATTACGGTATTTATACATTTTCATATTCGAACACACTTTGCAATTAAAATGGCTTTTATTTACTGTTTCACATTTCTCTTATGTTACAATGTCTCAAAATATCATTATGACACTGTAATTGTCGGAGAGTGATCAAACTGAAAAGAAAGAAAGAAGGAAGTTTAATAATTTCTGAAATTGCAGGAAGATGGACTGAAAAGTCAAAAAGAAAATTACAAAATGAAATGTGTTAAAATATCATGTTTTAACATAATTCAAATGAGAATCGAACCTAGAGTTAACCCAGGTACTGGTCAAACATTACCTATCCACCGAGGTGGATAGGTTCAAAACCGGTCATAACTGGTCTTTACTTGTCTTAGGTGTGCCCAGCCCGAAGGCTAAGACAACTCCGTTATTTACTCACTTGAGAGAGATGTGACACAAGGTCTTTTTTAACGTGGGGAACCTGAGCGCGTACACCCAGGTACTGGTCAAACATTACCTATCCACCGCGGTTGACAGGTTCAAAACCGGTTATAACTGGTCTTAATTTGTCTTAGGTATGCCCAGCCCGAAGGCTAAGGCAACTCCCATATTTACCATTCTCTCCCACTTGAAAGTACGCTTGTTTAGGGACTCCGCCTTTCGTCAGGTATCCTCCACTGACACGAGCTCGCCTTCACGCTCGCCACTTCGACCTAGACCCGAAGACGGAACGTCCCGAACCAGCCAGGCGACTCATCCAGCATCTCCAGCCGATTAGCTACCGCAATGAACGCCACAGCTCGACCCGGCAATGGACGAGGTCTCACCGCTCGCCGCACCAACTCCTTAGAGGCTACCACCCTTCGGACCTGAAGCGAACCCGAACTACATCTTGTATCGACTCACGTAAATAAAACCAAAGTTGTTATTGTTTTTACCTCTGCCTTTGTCTCCTCATTGTCTTGGCTGTTTCACACTAATCTAGAATTCAAGTTTGCAGAGTCGACTTCCTCCGGGACTCGACCCCGCAACAACCTTTCATCGTTAATTTTTTCTAATGTGGAATTTTTTTTATGTAGAATTGGCCATTTTTATATACAATCGACATTTTTTAAGTATGAGATAACATCAGAGACACATCATTAAAAGGATACATGTTTCAAGAGTTGTTCTCCTAACGACACGTTCATGAATTTATGTTAGTTCTGGTCAACCATACTTAGCTTGTCAACACATCTGGCTGTCATCAATCACTTCATACGTCAGAAACATATGAAATCCGTGATTAAGAAATACTTTTATTCTAAATTTAGTACTATAAACAAGTAATACTTGTTTCAAATCAAATTAATTTAACTTGAAATTTGATAATTTTCCAAAAATAAGGTATCTCGGATGTATTATATTTTTGCAAGACTTTTAAAACCAAGAATTAACTTCTGTTTACAAACCTGTCAATCTGACAAAAATGGACGAAAAACTGATAACTTTCGAAAACTCTCTAAAAGTTGAGATTTTAGTCAATATAATTTATATTTGAAAAACACTAGAGTATTTTGCTTACTGGAAATAGTAAATTTAACCATTTAGCTTTCAATTAAAGCTAAAATGAAAGCTTCAAGAAACCTTTTTTATTTTTTAAAATCACTCAATACTTTGAGTATTGAAAATGAGTGGAGGTATCTACTTTTATGTTGACTGCATTGAAGCAAAGTTAAATGTCTCCTGAGTATTAAGTATTTCTGAATCAAAAAGCTCATCCTTTTTGGTTCAGAAATAATTTTTGGAAAGTAAGAATAAGAATGGGTAAAGATGGTCAAGCTCAAGTCAGCCTCGCCGAACCTCTACTTCGTGAGAACAGTTACATGTCAGAACGAACTTTCTGGAAAGTGCAAAGAGAAAGATTCTTTCTCAGGTGTAAGATCATAAAATCGTACATGTAACCAGAAACCTTTTCTGGTTTTCTAGAGTAAGCGGAAGTTAGCTGTTTGAAATCAAAAGATCAAATGACAAAATTTAAACAAACCACGCAAAGTTTCCGCGCATCCTTCCAGTTTCAAACATTATAATTATAATGAATACTTAATAAAATCAGCTTCCGCCTATAAATACACATAGACCTCTAGTACCTACACTTGACATCCATTCAACTCAACAGAAAGACTGACAGTAAAGAGACACGCGTCAACCACATTGTCCTGTCTTTCTCACGAAAGCAACAACGGACGCTCTTTGATCTTGTCTCCCATATCCACTTGCTTTCTTTCTCACTGAAAGACTATATTCATTTCCTTTTTAGTCAGAGAAAAGAACTTTCAAGATGCAAACTTTTATTTCGGGATAATATTTTATTTCTCGAGATTTTACGTTATATAAATATCATTTTATTTTGTAGTTGAGACAGTCACCATTGTCTGGTACAAGGCCAATTCCCAAACATAGCCGACACTCCCTACAACTTAAAGGTTTATAAGAATCATCAGAAGGTTGAAGGTGGGAAGATATTTCGTTTGTATGTTAAAGTAGAATTTTATTAACGGAACAGAATAACATCAATTGTAGGGGTTAAATGTTCAAAGAGAAATTTTTAGTTGTAAGTAGCGAATGTTTTTATACAGAAAGATTTACAGGTTACTAATAAAGTCTGTGCTCCTTTCCTTTTTTTCCTTTTTTTTATTAGAAAGTGAAAAGGAAGGTAAAGCAATAAAGAAAATAGTACTTATCGTGACGTTAATTGTAGGATCAGTTGAAGTACCTTATTGTTGTTGTTGTCATCGTCTTCTTTGCTGACGGCGAGAATGGTGAGAAGGAAGAAGAGGTAAAGGAAATTAGCACATGAGAAATAGATGGAGAACCAATGTGTGCCAGGACTTTATGTCTGGGTCAGTGGCTTGAAGTTTTATCACATCTTTCCGGTGTCGTCTCTAATTCTGTTTCCATCTGACTGATAGATTCAACTTTCTTTTATAGCGATGTACTTTTTCACATAGGCTTGTTAACTTTTCTCTCAGTTTTTCAAATCTCTTCCTTTCATTAGTTAGAAAATTAATTTAACATCGTATCCCGAAATCCGGCTTCGTTTTTTCCTTTAGTACGAGGTCAATCCTTTTCCTATTCGTCAAAATAGGATTTCACACGTAATTGTGAATTTTTGTAAAAAGTGAAGACGTGAAGAGTTACTTTTCATTCCGTATTCACCACAATTTAATCAGATAGCAACCCTTTTTGTCATTTTTTTATTAAAAAATATTGACTCATGAAATATTTCTCATGAAATATTTCCTCAACAGTTTTTTACAACTTGCACCATAGGAACCATGAATTTATTTATTCTTTATTATTTTATTTAATTTTCCAACATACTAAGCGTAACTTACATTAACCTCACAACCACGAACAAGGGACTCCCAATGAGGATCGAGCTCACTTTAGGTCCATCTTACATCACGATGATGCGCCTTGCACCATTGGCTGTTTTACGCACGAACATAATCAATTATTAATTATAATTCATCGACCTCACTCACTTCCGCCTCGATTGTGCTCTTTATTAGTTTGTTATTAAAGTAAAAAAGGGACCTATTAATTACCATGCGAACTATATTCTTATTTTTGCCCTACAGTTGGTCACCGTTCCCAACTCTTTCCTCTGACCTGTTGCACTTTCTGACCATGTTGGTAGTCATTCCTTAACAAAAAATCTTGACTGACAAACTTAGAATATGCTATTAAAATTACTTTGTGCGTTGCGTAGAAATAATGGGCGTTCTTACGAAACGAAAATAATCGTTTTTTTTTCTCCATAGTCTTATGAAGTAGATAGGGTCTATCGCATTCCAACACACATGCGCGTGAACACACACACACACACACACACACACACACACACACACACACACACACACACACACACACACACAGTAGCCTAATTATCTTTGTAATACTTTTAATTAATAGCATTAATTCCTGACCACTGACCAATTCCTTCTTACTGGTTTACTTGTTAAAAGAAATGACTTAAAAAATTGCAAAATTCCATGTTTAATGATTCAGTATACTGAATAGCGGCTCAGATTGAGGAATCAGAGAACCAAGTTGGAATTCTCGTCGAGTTTCCTTACGTGCAAATATCCTTGGAAAAGGTATGAATCCATCTCATCTCTTCACATGGGTAAAAAGCCTTGGCTGACAACCTGTCTAGGAGAAAAATAATTCTGAATTCAAAACCTCCAATTATGGGTTAAATAGCCTCACCAAGCGTAGTGAGTATGATTACACACTTGAAGACATGGTCAGTCAGGGATCATGTAACTGTTTATGTATATGAACTTTCATCATTGGTGCCTATTATATTTTCTCTTAAAAATGTTTATTTTTTCGGACAGAAAATGACTCAAGCAATGGCGAAATAGAGGTAATGTCGGGGATAAGAAAAACTGAAATCTTACCTACTTATTTTTTTCTTAATTTCATGTCTTTTCAAGGCTTAAGAAATCATTACTTCTCACATATTCCTTTTTATTATCTGTTTGAGAAAAATAGCGTAGTAGTTTTCCGTTGCCTTTTCCACACTTTTGAATTCAGAGTTTTCTCTCTCTTAGACTGGTTGCCACTCGATGCTAGAGATCCGAGTCTATTCTGCTACTGAACAAATAGCTAGGGGATAGAGAGGAGAGCTGGATTTATGCCTTTTCCAAGTGTATTAGTACAAAAGTAAGGGCAACAGGCTAGTTTGAATTGGAGCACAGTTTAACCATGTATTTAATCCACGATTATTCAAATGCTTGATAGTTTAAAAATTGCTCCGGGGAAAGATCTTATACAGTTAAAAAGAAAAAAAAAATGAACTTTGAACAAATACGTCACAAGATAGACTATCTACACTTAGTCTTCTATGTATAGAAAGTGACAAGTTACGCTGCACACTTTTTGATGAAATCATTGATTATTAATTATTTTCGGCAATGTTTAACTGTAATTATTATTCATTGTCAATTTTTCACTCGCCTTTTCTTATTTCTCTTACATTTTAATACAAGTTTCAGATCGTTATTCTATAGTGGGTTATCCGTTATAGTGATTTTATGACACTTTCATTTAAGTGTCAAAAGGTTGACTGGCGAAATTAATGAAATGAAAATTAATTAAATGATAATTAATTAAATCATGATAATAATTATTTTATTAGATCATTATAAAAATAAGTTCATTCTGGGTATCCAACATTTTTAAGAACCAGGTGTAGTAAACCGAGGTCATTAAGTATAAAGATATCTAGACCCAAGCGGAAGGCTGACCTATAAACTGTCACTAAAACAAAACACTCTGCAGGTGTGATAACCTGTCAAAAATTACTTCAATTTCAAAATATAAACATATTTTGAGCGTGGCAAACATGGGGTCGCTTCACCCGGGTTTGAGTGCAAGTATGGCACAAGGTAATAAATCATTGATCAACCAACCACAGGACCTACTTCTTGTTAACCCACCCCAATGACTGCGACTAATTGGCTGATTATCTAAACCAATCAAATGCAATCCAGGGGGATTGTTACGACGATAGCGATTGGCCGGTAATCCCTATTGGCTGACCAATCAGGAGTTAATTATTCGGGATTCGGGCCCATAAATAGAGAACACCTAGAGCAAAAGATCGAGTCGGTTTATCCTTCGCTGCCCAGAACCGAATCCGTTGCCACTGCATACTTCATCATTGACACTGCCTAATTACAGGTAAGATTTCTTCAAGCTAAAGAAACTTTTCCCGCCAGTCAACTACATTCACCCTTCACTTCGCGGTGTTTGTCTTACCTTAATAAAAATTATTGCATACCTGTGTAAATAAACGTTTGTTACTGTTTATGACAAACGCTTTTCGTCATTTATTTGATGGTGTGGCAACTATTCTTCTTCTCCGACGCCAAATTCAACACTCCATCGACTGAATTGTATCCAGCCCCTCTTGGGCGGATCTTAAAAAGCAACGTGGGCGCGAAAGGAATCAGAGAACAACCAGTCTGGAACATGTGGTAATCACGAAACCATCGGCCAACTCGGTATCGTGAAAATATAGTACCACATTTGGCGCCTTAAGACGCAGGATCGACCCTGTGTAATTACCACAGCGGATCTTGTTGCATCTGTGCCTCAGAATCCAGTGTCGACCCTGAATATGTTGATGCTTCAAAACACAGGATTGACACTCAACTAATTCACCGGCACAACGACATCTCACCCAGGAACCAGCCCAGGAAGCCATCAGCTCGTTTTACAGCCACTCAAGGAAAAGTATCACCAGAAACATCCACAGAATCGGGGTAAGTGACTAGTTTCCTTTGTTTCTCTACATTCATTGTGCAGAGTTGGTTCAGTGCTAAAGAGCTTCTTAGTGTCTTTGTTTCCTTAGAATATATATATATATATATATATATAATGGCTACTTCCCGTTCAAACCTTTCACTTATGTTGGTAACAGTCGGATCGAAGATCCAAGTTTTTGCTGGAAGACCGACTGATCTGAAACCATAGCTAATGGCGTTAAAAAAACAAAAAAACAAAACAAAAAAAACAAAAAACAAAAACAAAGGGTCCATGATCGTTAGAATTAATTAACTTGGCCTATGAGTATTCAGATGGAGTCGTATCCGAATGGATTGGAAGCTATCTTGACGACCATCCAGACTCTTCCAGTAAAATCTTATTCGATGAGATCGCAGCACAGTATGGGGAGTTTATAAACCCTGCTGATGCTGCTCGAGCATTGATTAGGGTGACGCAAAGAAAAAATGAATCACTTGCGGAATTAGCTAGTAGAATGTCAAGTTTTGTAAGGCTGGCTTATAGGGACTTTGAGCTGAGAGAAGGGTCAGCTGTACAAGTACAGCTGCCCGAATTCTTCATTGATGAGATAAACAATCCTTTCATTAAAGATGTGGCAAGAGCTAAACCGAAGACACTGTCGGAGACTTTGTCATCAGCCAGAGAAAGTGAAAGGCTCTGTGAGCGACTTCGGCGCTGTCGAGAAAAAGAAAAAAAAAATAATAATAGATTTTCAGGTAGGAATTATTGGCGACAGGAGGGAATAGGCTCTCATACAGTACTAATGGAACCAAAAACGGAGGGTTACCATAGAAAATGGGCTGGAGAGAGTCATGGTTGTTACAGCTGTAGACAACCAGTACCAAAAAAGAAAGGGAATACTTCAAACCAGCAGGAACGCTGGAATTATGACAAACAAAAGTGTCCGAGGTCTGAAGGCGGGAATGTAACATAGTCGACTTCAGAAAAACGAAAAACCAAGACACCGGCAAAAACTAAAAGTCGCAAAACTAACTATATTCAGTGATTAAAGAAAGAAAAGAATAAGGTTACTTTAGCTCCTAAGATAAAAAGAAATCCAAAGAATTCCTGCTCGAAACGGGAAAATGTTAATAGTCCCAATACAAAAGAAGCTGAAGAGTATGAATTATTCAACAAGGCTCGGACATGATATGTAGGGTAGATATCATGGGCAAGCAGGTTGAAGCATTGATAGACTCCGGATCAGAAGTCTCACTTCTAAAGTCCTCAATTTTTGAAGACTTAAAAAATTGCAAAATGAAATTGAAAGATTCAGACTTAACAGTAACTCAAGCAAACGGACAAAATTTGGAACTAAGTGGTATGATCCACCTATCAAAATCGGAAAGATTAAGACAGGTTCAAAATTATACATTGCACCTGACTTGGACCAAACCATGATTTTAGGGGAGGATTGGTTAAAAATAAATAAAGCACAATTATGTTTTAATCCAAATCGACTAACAATAGGAGGGGTAGAAATTCCCTTAGGTAGTAAAACCATCGGGGAAATTAAAATCTACTCTGTGGACAGTGTAAAATCACCCCCACAAACTACTATTTCCTGAGCAGCCAAACTAATCCCTTCAGAGCCAAATGAAGAAAACCTATACCAGGTGGTCTCAGTAGATGAGGTGATCCCAGAGGAGGAAGAAATAGTGCTAGTTGAATCGATAGTAAAAGCAAGTGAGAAAGGGAAAATCCCAGTTATGTTAGCAAATTTGGGTAATAAAACGGTAAATGTCCCCAAAGGTGAAAATCTGGGAAGGGTAGCAGCAATGAGAATTCGGAAGCAATTTAAGTATGTTGAGAAACGCCCAATTAAGGGAAGCGAAAGTACAATCAAAGCTGGGGACATCAACGTACCCAATGAGCATAGACAGAAGATAGAGGATTTAATATAGATGTTGTCGCTAACTCAGATAAAGAATTGGGACGAACTCAGTCGGTTCAAATGAAAATAGATACGGGAAATAATCCACCTATAAAAATAAAACCCCACAGAACTCCGATACATAAAAGAAATTTAGTAGAAGAAGCTGTCAAAGAAATGCTAGAAGCTAAAGTAATTGAACACTCACGATCTCCCTGGAGCTTCCCTATTGTAGTGGTTGACAAGAAGGGTGGGAGACACCGCTTTTGTGTAGATTTTAGAGCCCTTAACAACATAACTAAGCCCCTTGCTTACCCACTACCATTAATAGACGACGATAAAAAGACAGATGCATCAAAATCGGACGACAAACAAACTTCGCGTCGGCTCGCGAAAAGGGTCGGTAAAAGGAATTTGATATATATATATATGTGTGTGTGTGTTTGTGTGTGTGTGTGTGTGTGTAATTAAAGATTATTTGAATTTTTGTTTATTTTTTAAATGTTTCCTAGTTTGCTTTTTGCTAAAAAGCATTTCACATCGAGGTGTGGAATTTCGCGAGTTTTGTGTGTAAAGTTTGTACATTCCAGAAAATTCGTTATTATTATTATTATTATTTTCTTCTTTTTTTCTAACAAAATCAATGTCAGATTTGAATTTTAAATGTTGAATTTGTTTTGTTCACTACAATTTCACATTGCCCGATACATTTTAAAATGAAGATAGTTGATCGAAAATAAAGAATAAATTCTGGAAACATCTTACTCCTGAGCAATTTTTTAACCATCAAGCAAATGAATAATCATTAAACAGAGGAATAAACGTAAAATTCCGTCTCTTTTTAAAAAAGCTTGATGAATTTTGTTGTTGTAGATTATTTTGTATACTTGTCGCTGATATTTTAATCGTTTGCATAATTTTGCTTCATATAAACATGAAACTGATTCAATTCACGTAACAGGTTCCTCTCAACATTGTCAGGATATAACTTTATATAACTTTAGTTGGTTATTTTTTAATGCTTACAGATTTAAGCGGTGGTGGACTGGCCAGGGTGTCAGCTTGCTCGATGGTAAGTGAGCCCCTGATGGAGTGGGCTCCTATATCAAATAGAAATGCAATAAAAAAATAAAAAACAGTAATAAAAAGGTGTAAGTTCTTTATAAAGTCATCTGAACACTATCAGTTACTTAAGTCCAATGTGAGAAGTCATTTTCAAAGCTAAAGATCATAAAAACAAGTTTCGCAAACTTTCTAACAAAAAGTTTATTTTTTGTCTGAAGTTCTGTGATTAGGAGTTATCATTATTTACACTATATAGTTTAAGTGAAAAAGTAAGGCTGGAGGAACATCGAAAAGCCATAATGAGAGGTGAAATTGAAATCGGGCATGACTGATCTTGTATGGCCGGAAAGAGGTAATCATCAGTCCCTGTGGAATGAAGTGAAAATACTGTAAAAAGAAGAACACTGGAGAGTTTGACGTTTGAAAGAATAAACACATATGTTATACTATGATCGCAGCCTTAGCAGGCCCAGCATAGAAATACGGAAACCGGTGATAAATAAAGACAAATGACAGTCTGCAAATGCAACTGCAGCAGCAATCAAAACATGGACAGCAGCAGTAATTATAACATGACAGTTAAACAGTGTGTACTTGCATTTAGTGGAAACAGACGAACAATACTCAACAGTACTGAATAAAAAAAAAACTAGGCGATATCTCTAGACATGATCAGTGGAATGAAAACGTTCAGAATATCCTCTAGATTACCCATATCGATATACACCTGAGGAAGGCCGAAGGTCACAACGGCCTAAATGTGGTGATAATAACAACAAAAATGAGGACAATAGTCCGAATATAAACAATGCAGATAAAAAAATCTCTTTACTAATAAACGTCTAAAAATGATACTAAAAAAATGTTCTTAACAAATTTCGAAAAATGTGCTGTTTCTCTACCAAGGTAATTTATTTGTTATGGTGAAGAAACAAACTTTTAGCATCTCCTCGTACAACTTATTAAAGCCAGTATATTAAAAACAGTGCCCTATTTGTTACTACTTTTTCAAACCAGCCGATAAGATGGTCGCAGTTGCATAAAACAAGAAATACACTCAAGGGTTCCGAAATTCCGTGCATACCGAATTTTCCAACTTTGCTTGATACGGTGAAACAAGTAACATTCAGGCTTAGTTATTTGGTACAACTGTAAAGGCTGTCGATGCAGCCTTTGGTTGTAAATGAACCTTGATGATTTGTCGTCAATGCGATGAGTGGTACAGATAACGACTAGAAAGTTCAAGATAGTAACATTGCCTACTCGTTTCAGATAAATGAAGTCTTTTTTATCTTCCCTGCCTGTCCAAGCGCTGATAGAGCACATCGTTTTATTTCTGTATTTTCTTTCAAAAGTCAAATAGCTCATGATGACCTTTGGGCTGAGAGAATTAAGAGTATCGCAAATATGATACAATAGCTATGCTTCTTAGAATCTTTGCTATCATTCACTCCAAAGTAGTTATTTTTCAAAGTGTAACACATACTGCTACTGCACACTAAATGGACACTCAGTAAAGATCGAACTCACTAACAATGATTAATAAGATTAACTTGCATACTGTTGTCCTACTGTCAGTCAGTCAGTTAAGTGCCATACTTAACGATCATGTCTCTTGGGCGATCATGTCTCGAAAGAGACATGACTGACTGGGCAGAAGATTATCCCGCAGTAGGTTGCCATTGCTTTCTGCGGTAGACTGGTTGCCGACCAAGGCAATCTATCCTATTATTTAACCCATAACTGGAGGGAAGAGACGGATTAATACCTTTCCCAAGGGTATTTGTGCGTAAGTGAATGCAATGAATTCAACTGGAATTCGAACTCGGTTCCCCGATTTCTCGTTCCGAGCCGGTATCCACTGCGCCACAACGCACGTCCTACTGTAGGTGTCCCTATCCCAGAATATGTATAAATGTTATCCACCCATTCATTAATGCAAATATATTCTTTCAACTGTCACGACATTCTTTTGGGAGTAGATAACTCATGAGAACAATTTAACCAATGTCTTTAAATATTTACTGTGCGCATTTAGTCACTCGTTCGAATCGGTAATAGATCATTAATGTGCAACATCATTTGATTCCATTCATTATTTTCATTATATTCTATCTTTTACGTTTTTTTTTTGTTTTTGTTTTTTTTCTCCTTATGGATTACTGTATCGATAGAATTTCAGTATTTTGTTTCTTTGCATTGTTGTGGCCAGAGCCTGGTTGATAGTAACCACTGACCTTATAAAAATGCATAGTAGCGTTGCTTGCAACTTTTAAAATACAACGAGAAAGCAATTGTTATTCCGAAATTTAGCTGTCGGGTATTAACAGAGTAACTATATATATATATATATATATATATATATATATATATATACTCTCATTACCATTAAGCTCTCTAGAGAAGAAAATTTTAAAAACAATTTCTACTTCTGCGATATATGCATTACTCTTCAGAAATGGATTGAGTTCTTTCGGTGACTGGTGTGTGCGTATACACTGCTTATATACAACACGTTAAAATCCCCCCCTCTTTGATTCCATGCTTAGTGGGTAGAGACTCCGACTGACACCAAATCGGTCGTTTCGATTCCGGCCAGAAACAAGTGGATGTGTCTAGTCACACTGATGAGCTGTGATACAACGAAACAGGATTGTATGTGGGTGACATATATATATATATATATATATATATATATATATATATATATATATATATATTAATCCAAACAAAAAATACCATGTAAAATCCCAATATTAATTTTATCAATATCAAAACTGATCCAGCCGGGGCGGCTTTTTAGATAAACTTCCGGGTTATGAATTCCTTTTTTGAATTTGAATAATAAATGGTCGCTGAGGAAGCGAGTTTACTTCGCAAAAATAATCATACGACATATGTCATTTTCGAAGTTTTATTTGAATATATATATATATATATATATATGATGTTAAGTTCTTTGTTTATTTTTCTAAAATAAATAGAGAAAGAACCAAACATATTTAACAAAATCAACGAGGATTTATTCGTTCATTGCGACAAAAATATATTTGCGAAAACAACGAATAACGTCTGTGAATGTACGTATATGGTGATCTTGTATACTATATATAGAATGTCTCTCCGAGTGGCTTGTAAGAATTATTTTCTGAGATGAATGTGATGCGTCTGCTAAAGATTCTCCCACTTAATGTTGGGTGTCGCGCACCCTGCTAAATTTAGGTTTGGCTTCTACGAAGCCCGAGTTAAAGAAATTTTTCTTCAGTTTCCCAGAAAATGAACTTTGCACCATCGATCCTTATTGGTTGAACAACAGTCTGGGAGTATCCGCTACGAACTTCGCAGTTTATTTGGTATTTCATCAAAGGTCAATCAAGGTAAATCAAGAAAACGTCAGGAAGTATAAATTTAACGTAGTGAATTTTTTCTTTGGAGGCACGAGAGGGCATCTCGACATGGTGTAAGGGTTAGCAACCTTGTCTCACTGCATAATTTTCGATTGAATAATGATTTCGATCCTCACTAGGTGCCCCATGCGTTCGGCCTTGCGTTACATCTAAAGTACGTTTAGAAAATCAACATATATGTTACGCAAGTCATGGAAAAAGAATCACAAAATTTAGCTAACTGCAACCGAAGGAAGAAGGTTGTTTTGTTTTGCCTAGGTTTTTTTTTAGGTCTAGGCAGAATCTGCCTACACTAGAAGCTTGCAGCTTACAAAGCTACGGCCATGTTCAGCTGGAATATAGATAAATACTGCAACGTTGGATAAGACAAAGAGCTATAAGCTGTAACACTGTTGCCCGGGCCGGCTGGTTGGTACGCTTGTTCTCATCGACGGTCGTGACGGCACCAATTGTGACACTGCCACCCGGCTGGCCGGTTGGTTCGGTCGATCGCTGGTTCGGGAACGGATCCCGCTGCGATGATGTCGAAACGGTACCCGCTATGTCGACGCTTTCGGGCCGCTGTCGCTGGTCTTAATGATCTCGTCACAAAAGCTGGTCTTCAAGACGTCTATTGCAACAACGGACCACTGCCCACGTTGTGATTTGATCTCAGAAAGTCGCGTTGTGCAAATCCAGTAGCCGTCTTTCTACCAGAACCAGACCAGACACTTGTGTATACTTGTGATTAAAAATAAACACGACACAAAATAAATAAATAAATAAATAAATAAATAAGGTCAAACACGCCTGGGGAGCTATGAAAAATGTCTTAAAAAACAATTATTAGTCACAGGAGCAGATAATACAGTTGTTGGAAAGCCAGTTTACAACGGAGAGTTCGTTTAAAAATATCAGAGCTTTCAATCCTCAAATAAAAATGTCTTTTCTAAGTTTCGTTAAAGTAAACAGAGCTCTTCAAAATTTCATTAAAGTCTTTTCACGTATTCATTAAATTTTCATTAAAGTCTTTTCACATATTCTCTATAATCAGGGCTGTCAATTCTCTATGCAACTTCTAAAAGAACAAAGTCCTTTCGGGTCCTTATCGGAGTTTACCGAAGTAGAGCGAACGGGGAATCAGAAATTTCAATTCTCACATGATTTTTAAAAAAAGCAATAACGTTCTTTCGGGATTCCTATCGAAGGCGCATTATTCAACATTAACTCTTTAAGTTAATCGGCGGCAGGCTTCATTCGACATTAACTCTTTAGTCATAAGTTCTGTGGTAGGCGACCAGCCGTGGGCCATGGCTACCCCAGTTGGGAACCCTTTTCCACGATCGTTACATTTCGACTCGCAAAAACTACTGATCTTTCTCGCCGAGTTCGAATTTTTATAACCATCCCCAACCCTGTCGGGGGATTTGGCCGACTCAAAGCTTTTGACCAATAAGATTATTTTCCACCCACACCATTTGCGGGGAGCCAAGGCTCGACGAATGAAATATCAACAGCTCACATGACGTAATGTCTTTCTGTCTTCTTTCTTTCGATTACATCATCTTTAGATTTTTCAATTCCCACAATTTCTGTTCCCAGGAACAACTATTGGGGATTTAACCCTACCTGACCTCATCAAGTAAATCCTGACATTTTGTTATGACTGTGACCATTTTGTCAAATTTTCACCTGGCCCAAAATAATCCGTATCGGATATGAAAAAGAAAGAAAACTATATTTCTCTCTCTCTCTCTCTCTTTTTCAAATTGTCAGCTAATTTATCTGTTCTCCGGATTTTACAAGTACATGATAGTATTAAAATAGTTTTTTGCCTAAGCTCACATCGCGAGTTACAATAAAGCACAATTAATAATACCACTAATATCAATTCCTCTCTCTCTCTCTCTCTCTCTCTCTCTCTCTCTCTCTCTCTCTCTCTCTCTCTCTCTCTCTCTCTCTCTGTTGTATTAAACCAAACAAAAAAAATACATACCAGCGGGAGATAGTATCACACAAGCTACAGCCAGGTTCCGCTGGAACATAGAAAATCCTGCTACGTCTCGCTTGGGACAAACAGCTTACAACAGAGCTATCCCACTGGGATATAGAGATGAATTCGGACCCTTTAAATCCAGAGTCCTAACAATGGCATCACAGATCAGAAGTATCTTCAATTAGTGCACTACCTTTTTGAAAAACCTACAAGAACTGAGTTGTCTGTTTATCGAATATTCACCTAGTTACACAAACACAGATATATGAGTAGGTACATAATAAATAAATCCACAGATTAATGATGTGGAAAATACTTAACACTAGAAATGTTTAATTTTCAAAATAATCTCCTTACTTGTCAATGTTTTTCATCGATCAAACATTATCCAGTGAAATGTTCAGATCAAAATTTAGCTATTAACAATTTGTCAGCTACAGATTTACTGATCTACGTTCATTTATGTAAATGTGTGTAAATAATGATCTTCTAATAAGGGCGTCTCGCTATAAAGCAACATTTAACATTAACAAAGTCGTCTCTCTGTTGTGTGAGTTCGATTCTTACCCACTAAAAAGACAAAAACATTTCCAGATTAATAACTGACACGAGTTTATCTGGAAAAGCAAATCTGACAACAATGATGAACTAATAAAAACATTTATGTTGTTCTTTCCTTTTTCCATTTTACAACTCTGTGTGTGTGTGTGTGTGTGTGTGTGTGTGTGTGTGTGTGTGTGTGTGTGTGTGTGTGTGAATATATATTGGAAGGAGAAAATGAAAACTGAGAAAATTAAATGTTTAGAGAATAAACAGAGGATGAATGAAAAGAGAAATACGATATGAAAAGCAGCAATGTAGTTGTAATTATATAACATTTCTAAAGCATTTTTATAGTAAATAAGTTTTCGTTAGATAAAAAATAATTTTATGATCTGACGTGCCTAAAACAGAAATGTTTTGTAACACTGCATCTTCTATATAAGTGCCAGTAAATTATATGTCATTTTAAGCTTTGAGTGATCACAAAGGGAAGAAATCTGGGACACGGGAACGTTATTATAGATTATGATACCAGCTTCAACCCAAGGAAAAGATTAAGTGATGTCGAAAATTAAAGAAACAGATAACAGAACCCACTTGTTATATTATTTTGTTAGTATGGATGAAGTGGGTACAATTAGTGCAAACACATTTTAACTAACAATCAGTGGAGCGGTGACAAGTAAATCATTTTCAAAAACCGTTGCTCGTATTGTTGGTTATTATTCGGTACTCTACCGCTGTAACGTTGCGGTAGAAAAAAGTATAGGGTGAGATGGATAAACTGTCGTGTAAATTTCGCAAAAACGAAAATAACACTGACATTACATTTTAACAGATACATTTACCAAAATTACACAAAATATCTTCAAATACTGAAGAGTAAATTCATTCAATAAAATCGCCATTAACTTCAACCACAGCCTCCTGATTATTTCGTAATCTCCCGCAACTCTTCTGGACGTGCTCCTTACTTAAGTTTAAGAATGCTGTCAGAATCCTTACCTTCAGTTCATCTTTGGTGTTATAAAAAGTTTTGTTGGTCTCTCGCTCAACTGCGCCCACACAGAATAATCAAGGAGTACAGTTTGGGGTGTTAGGTGCCCAGATGTAAGGGATCATGTAATCGTAGAAATTGTCTGACAGACATGACTGAGTGCTCCTGCTTGTGTCGCATGGTACAGCGTCCTGTTGCCAGACATAGGGTCTTCCAGCAGCCATTCTCTTGTCCCAGGGCATCACTACCTCCTCAAGACATTTGTTGAGTCTGTTGCCATGTGGGAAGTTGAATGGAGGCATACAATTGCCATCACTTGGTAACACACCAAACTCCATGATATCGATTGGATATATCATCCAACATTTTCCAAATTCTCTGTACTGAACTCAGATTGACACACACACACAAAAATTATTCATATTAGAGCTTTCGGCGTGAATTCAAGGCAGTACAACTTCCCATTTTTAAATTAATAGCGAAGTGAATTGCGTCATGGTGCTCTTTTTCTCACATAACACATCACTCAATAAATGCCAGGTCTAACTAATAAAATAATAACTTTTAGGCAAAATTCGACTTTATTCATCAACATAGTCTCCTTCTAGAATGATACACTGATTCTAACGTTTTTATTCGATGCCTTTTTATTTTGGCCTCCAAATACGCCTCTGTTTCAGATATCACTTCTTCATTGGAGCCGAATCTCTTTCCCTGGAGCATTCTTTTGTGGTCTGCAAGCATCCTGTAGTCACCGGGAGCCAAATCTGGAGAATAAGGTGGATACTGAAGCAATTCGAAGTGCAATTTATGTAGTTTTGCCATCGTTGCGATCGACTTGTGACACGGTGTGTTGTCTTGGTGAAAGATTACTTTTTTCTTCTCTATTTGTAGCCGTTTTTTAGTGATTTCTTCCTTCAAACGCACAAATAATGCTATATAATATTCGCTATTGATGGTTCTTCCTTTCTCAAGGTAATCGATGAACAAAATACCTTGCGCATCCCAAAATATGGAGGCCAAAATCTTGCCTGCTGATGTTTGCGTTTTTGGTCGCTTTAGACGGCTTTCATCTGATACTGGTTCACTCAACTGACTGTCGACTTGGCTCCGAAGTGAAGTAGTGGATCCATTGTCACATATTTACGCAAAAATTTCTTGTTGCGTTGAGACAGTTGCAAACAACGCTCTGAATCGTCCACGCATTGTTGTTTTTGATCGACTGTGAACAAATGCGGTACCCACTTTGAACACAGTTTTCTCATTGACAAATGTTCATGCAAAATAGTGAATACACTGCCTTCTGATATATTCAACTCCTCAGTTATCTCATGCAACTTCAATTTACGATCGGCTAAAACGAGTTTGTGGACATTTTTGGTGTTTTCCGGGACAACTGCCGATTTTGGGTGACCTGAGCATTCAGCATAATTTGTATCTGTACGACCGCGTTTAAAGTCAGCATACCACCTCTTCACCATTTTTTCCGATGAAGCAGAGTCCAAATAACAATTCATTGCTTTGCTTGAATAGTATTTTTTTTTCTATCAACAAACGAAATTCAGATTTTTCCATTGTTTTGAAAATTTGCAACAGTAACTTCACTTAAATAACTAATTTGTAAACTAATAATCCAATTGGGCCTAAATTTTGTCACATGCTTATTGAAGGTTAGTGGCACCATCTATATGTCAGGCCCGGGACTTATTGAGTGATGTGTTATAACGTTCAACACGTTCGAAATTACAGCCAAGCCTTACAACGGTGGCAAAATATGTAGACTGTGCTAGGAAGAAAAGTTAGAGATTATACTATTCCCAAACAAAAATGAACTATTGAATAAAAGAACAGAAATTATGACTAAGTGTAACCATACTAAAAAATACCTATTAGGTTCATACGACCATGGATGAAAACGTTATAATTTCTTGTAATTTTAAAAGAATGCACGTTCAAAAATTCCCTGCCACGTGAGCGTTAAAAAAAAAAACAACAACAAAAAAAAAACAAAACACCGTTACGTGAGCGTTCTTAAAAAACGGCAAACGGTAAAATCAGTTATTGCAAATCGCCTGAAAACACCACTCATGGTAGAAACCAAGGTCGCGTAATATATCGTTTACAAATGGAAAATATTCAAAAGTTCTACAATATAATTGTATTGAACACTTTTTAATACAAATATGCACTGGTCTGATTTTACTATGACTAAAAAGTAAGCTAAGTAATTAAACAGTCTCTATATATATATATATATATATATATATATATATATATATATATATAAATGAAATTTTCATTTACTAATACGACATATTTTAATTTATTTGTTTAAACATTATTTTAATGAATAAATTAATAAATTAAATAGGCGCCTGGCTGCTTACATTTTTCTAACAAGATTTCTCGAATATTCAGGCTAGTAGATGGAAATAAATAAATTGTTTAATAAAACGTAAAGTATCTACTCCAATCTGAGTATCCATTAAAAACAATGTTTAAACAAGTAAATCATATATATATATATATATATATATATATATATATATATATATATTACTTCAAACAACCTTCGTAGTTGAAATAGACGCCCCATTTTTATTTTTTTAACAGTGTGTATTACGTTTATTGGCTCACGCATTCGAAAAATTTTAAAAAGAAAATATGTTCTCTAGCAGTGATCGAACTTGCATCCCCTCTTTGTAGCGGAGATTACCGTTTGAACAGACATGCACTTGCCCACGAACAACGTCACAGTAAATATCTTCGTGGATCAAACAGTGGTTTTCCAAGACATAGATTCTTTTACTTAAATTTCTCAAAATGTGTAGACCTAATGCACAGCTTAGTAATATGAAATATAGCGTCTATTTCAAATACGAAGTGTCCGGTTTAATAACGTTTGAAGTAATAAAAATGTCGGATTAAATATAAATTCATTTATTTGGGTTGTAGAGACTACTGGTTGTTCTGCAAACGTGTACGGAACAAGAACAAATCCTCAGTCCCTCCTCTCATCACACAATTTAAAGTGTAATAACCTACTGCAAATAATGCAGAATGGTTTGTTCGGAAATTCTCTTTCAACTCCACTCTCGGCTCATCTGGAGTATCTCCGCCTTATACTCCCGCCCTCTAGAACAAACTCTCTATTGAATGAAATGCACACAACTCGCCCATGGTTTCTGCTATCATTTCTAAACTAGATTCCTTCATGGTTTGCGGATTCGATGGTATCCTTGTAATTCTTCCAAATAAATACTCTCCTAAGCTGGTACTATTCTAACTTTACAATAAATGATTCGCTACTTCTTGTTTTCCAACTCGTTGGAATTCCTCCTCTATAGTTTCTATCTTTAAGAAATCTGGGAACCATCTAGCCTCTCAATTATCGCCCTGTCACTTCTTTACCTTTTTAGAGGCTTTAATCGGCAAATTGGTAAAGCTTATTACCTCAATCGACCTCCTTTCGTCCACCGATGTGTTAATCATCACTAAATCTGTTTAGTAAGATAAGAACGGTGAAACTCGGGCTGTGACTAGATATCTCAAATACGTTCGACAGGGTTTGGCATACTGGCCTTCTCCACATGTTCAAGGGCTACGGTATTTGGACGAAGATTTGGCCTAATCTAATCATTCTTAACCAATTGTGCAATGAAAGTCGTGTTGAATGAACACACTTCTTGTTCGTTTCATATTAATGTATAGGTATTTTAAGGCTCTATCCTCGGATCTACACTATTTCTGATCTTCATCAATGACTTTCCCGATGTCATTAGTTTTCAGCTATATATCTCTGCAAATGACGCAAACATTTATCCGTGTCTTGGTAGTAAGTCTGACAGATTCGACAAAGTAAAACTGGCAACTACTCTCGAAAAGGTCCCCTAATGAATGGTTAATTGGGGAAAAGAATGGATTGTAAATTTTAACGCCCCCGGAACAGAACTGTTTTCATTTCATCACCACAGAGAATCTTTTCTGCCTGGCATCAGCATGGTTGATACTAAAATCTAGGTAAGTAACACTTTGCGCCTTCTTGAACTCGCATTTTTCACTGACTTGAAGTGTAGTGATTATATTGAATCAATTGCTATGAAGGTTGATCCACGGTATTGTACCAGACAATTCTTCTCGTCAGAATCCATCTTGCACATCTATAAATGTATTATTCTTCCGTGCATTGAATATTGCTGCCATATCTTGTCTGGTGCTCCTACTATATATCGCAGGATTCTTGACAAAAATTCACATAAGGATCTGCAATGTAATCGATCTTGACCTTGCATTTCGATTTTTCACTTTTCTACTGATGTGACGTAGATCCTCTTTATTTTTTTTTATTTTTTTTAATTTTTTACAAATACTTTCATGGTAATTGTTCTGAAAAGTTTTTCTCCCTTGTGCTTCGACTGCATAAATTTAAGCATGTGACGAGATTGGCAACTAAGTCTCATTGCTTAACTAGCTAGACGCATCTGTCAGTTCTATTCTAAAAGTTTACTTTCTCGCACTTCTCGCCTGTGGAACTTTCTTTCGCTTCCTTGCTCCTCCGATACCTACAAACTTAATTTGTTCACCGGTGCATAGAGTTTTTCATTTTATTCATTCAGAATTTTTATAAAAAATATCAATTGATTTAGTTGCTATATATATATATATATATATATACTAATATTAAGGGTTTTCATTTATGTTTATGCGTGTCTCTGTGCTAGGATCACGCTCAAATGACTATTTATTGATCTGATGTTTGGCATGAAGATTTAGAAGTAATCTTGTTGCGATATAAACTAAGTGTAGTGAACAGCAAAGGTCATTCAAGTTTTTATAAACGTCATGCAAGAATACGACATTTTTTAGCCAAATGAAGCAATTTCTAGTAAAATAGTGTGAGATATTGAGTTTTCAATGCGGTACAAAGCTGCTTGTAACCTCGCAAATGGTAGAATGGATAGGCTTATATTTGACCTCTGTGGTTACTGGTGGGCATTGTAGGTATAAATATTTGGTGAATTTTGGGAGTTGTATTCTTGGAAGTAAATTAATACATGTAAGTAACTTGGGCATAAAAAGACAATAAGAATGGTGGTGCTAACCTCCAAGGTCGTTGGAAACCACCTGAAGTTAACTGTAGATTTTTGTTTTCTATTATTTTTTCAGCAAAAAGGAAAGATTTCAAAGTTTGGATACTATTTATTTATTTATTTATTGTGTTTTTTTTTCTTTGTGAAACGTGACGTGCAACCATTCAAATGATTTCAGACATACATTCTAAAATTCTCAAGATAAAAGTTGATTTCCGCTGTTTTAAAAGTAAACATTAACCTCAAACTATAAAACCTTTCAGTGACTCTATGAGCAAAGAATTTTTCCTTCAAAGTACGTTGCAGTCGAATAAATAAACCCGCAATTTTGTTACAGTTTCATGGGAAGTTTAGTTATGTGATTTACGTGTCACGGTTCTATAGAGATTTCAGTTCATATTTTAGTTACTCAACTTTCTCGAGTTTCCTGGTGTTCCTCCCGAACTTGTGATAACCATCATATTTGTTAAAAATCTTAACCTGAAGTTGTGGAATGAAACTTGTCTAGTTTAATTTTCAAGGCAACTATCAGAACTGGGGTAGGCAAAATGGTGGGTGGGTGCATTCGCAGGAACTCCATAATTCCAAATGAACTTGCTCTTTGATTTCAAGCAACTTCAATACTAAGTAAAACTCAGCTTTTCCATGACCATCAACAAAGCATAATGTCAATCTTTCAATATCACTGCCTTTAACTTCAAATCCTGCTTGTTTTTCTCATCGCCAGCTCTATATTCGTTGTTCTAGGGTTAGATTCCCAAACAGTTACTTTATAATGGACGCAATAAGAGAACTAGTCTTGTTTACCTCAAATTCCTGTCAACATAAAGAACTATATCACGTGTTTTGTTTTTTACACCATGATATTTTTTCAGTAAAGTTTAAATAATGAGTTTTGCATCATTTTCTATTTTTGTAAAAGAATATATTTTTAATGTGAAGATATTTAATTTGAAGATATTTTCCCTGATCAGTGACAGTAACTCCTCTCATCATTTACTATTCAAACTTAGCTCTCCGATTTCTCATTCTGAACCGCTATCCATTACCCCACCCGCACATCCTGGCGCTAGGAGAAAGGATTCAATACGGAAACACACATTGTCTATCATTTCAAAACTAGTCTTCCTTATCTTGTTCAATACAGGTAAAAAAGAAATTTTGATTACGATGAAAAAAAAAAATTGTGCCCAGATTCAAGATAGCCTTTTACATTTCATTTGGAATCGATTGTTATTCTTTACACTGGGCAAACTGTTATTGATCAATGCTACAGTTAGTAACTGGTTTATTTAACGACTCATTGGGAAAAAATGTTTTTCTTGCAAGGAAATTGGCTTGAGATTTTGCTGCCAGTCTTCGGTCATCCTCAAGTTGCAAATGTGATACAGCAAACGATCTCGATCTGAGATGAAAAGTTTATATTCACACACACACACACACACACACACACACACACACACATATATATATATATATATATATATATATATAAACTGATAAGGTGTCGACATATATATATGTCGGCACTTTCTCAGTTTTTACTTGTTTCGCTCCTTGCCTGATTAGTGATTTCAAAAATTGCAAAGTATCGAACAACTCAACGAATGAAAAACTGTAATCCTTCTTTTATGATTGAATACACAGTTTAACTGAAAGGTGGAAGCAGATCATAAACCAGGAAAACATGCTGGTGGCTGAATAACAATTCTTTTCAACAGTCATCCATGTAGGTAACGACTAGGCAACTTCGGTGATTAGACAACAACCGTTGTTTAAACGTGATTTGGCCATAAGCCATAACAATAATATACACTTCATTCCCAGTGCCAAAAATTTTAAAATACTCAGTGAAATGAGGAAATAAAATAAAATGTTCCATCGAAAAGATTTGCGATAGTACAATGAAAATACTCGAAAATGGATAGCAGATCGACCGAAAGCGTTCGGATCGAATAATGATTTTGAAAATTTCTATACAAACTAATTCTGAAAAGAAATCTTTTGTTCGCACACAAGCAAAACGTAACATGTTAATCATTTTAAGGAAGCATGTATTAAAGATCAATTGCTGCACAAAAACACAATGTTCAACGTTTTACCCAAAAGTTCAGGTAAATTGATCCCAATAATTTACCCTCCAAGCAATTTTTTACCGTCTCTTTTGAAGTTGTAGCGTGGGATTATTACTTCGTTTCGAGTGTACAGTTCGAATATTCATCTATAGGAATCTCGGTCATGCTTATTAAATTGGCCTTGTGATCAAACATAACCGAACTCCCCAAAATTTAGGATTATAATCATCAGAAGGTTCAAAGAATATGTTTTGTTTGTAAAATAAGTGGAATTTTATTAACAGAAAAAGAATAACATTAATTTGTAGGAAGTGAAATTATTAACTGTGTAAATGTTCAGAGTTCGTAATTGTAGCTAAATGTTTATATGCAGTAATTAACAGATTAATAAAATCTGTGTTCCTTTCTTTCTTTTAGCGGACGACGAGAAAGTGAAAATGAAGGAAAGGCAATAAGGGAAAATTATCGTTAATAATAAAGGAAACTTATCGACGTTAATTTTTAGGAGTCAGTTGAAGTGCTTTATTGTTGTTGTTGTCTTCTTCTTTGTTGACGGTGAGAATGGTGAGGACGAAGAAAAAGCGATAAAGGAAACTAGCACGCAAGAAAGAAAAGTATCTTTTGTCACATCGTGGCGGATCTGATCTCTGCTCCCATCTGACTGATTCCACTTTCTTTCTCTATATATTAGCAAAAGACTTTTTCACATCGGCTTGTTAACTTCTCTCAATTTTGTAAATCGCTCCCTTTCATTGGTTATAAACTTAATTAACACTGAATCGCGAAATTTGGCGAAATTTGGCTTCGCCTTTTTCCTTCAGTACGGGGTCAATCTATTTTCCTATTGGTCAAAATTAGATTTCACACTAGACTGCTAAATTTGTAAACAGTGAAGAGAAGAGAGTTACTTTTAATTCCGTATTCACCACACATCAATCGCTAAATAAATCGATTCGATAGAAGAAAAGCCAGTTAACACAATTTTTACCATCATTGTATTCACAATAGTGCAATCGAAATGTAAAGTGAACAATAACTTTATTATTAGTGTTATGTAGGTACCTCCACTAAATCACTGAAAAAAAAAACAGCATAGTATAAGTAAAAAAGCCCCCAAATTTAATAAAAACGAATTTTTTCCTTCAAAATGTTCATATTATTATTAAGAGGAAAGACCAAATATTTTTTAATTATTTTTAAAAAATTGTTTAATCCTTTTTAACATGTTCAAAATTTTGGTAAAAAATCTTGTTTTAATTTTAGTTAGCAGGTAACCAAATCGTTACGAGAGTTTGTAATGGAAATTATTATGCTCAATGTGTTTATCCTTTAGTGGGCTTTTTAACCCCCAAGCCACTAAGAAGCAATAAGTTACTGAAAATGAAAGAAATTGAGAAAACGTTATTAAGGAGAAAGAACAATAAAAGATCAGGGTTCAAAACGACAAAAGCAGATGATTGACGTTGCATTCAACTTTTTCAAGATCATAGATGACAGAAGAGTGTGCCTCATTGACTTATTTTTGTACTAGAGTTAGCAACGTCCCAAAAGTATGAACTTGTATAAAGAAAGAGACAGATAGAGGCAAAAGTTAGTGTTTGGCCCAGTTAATAACTAGGATTTCAGACGCTGATTTTCCAGACAAGCGGTCAGGTCCTCCCCAGTTTTGAAATTAAGGCAACAAAATCTTTTTACCTCTATTTGCTTCGTTTGTATTTTAACTG
This sequence comes from Ascarosepion bandense, assembly GCA_037127315.1. Taxonomy (NCBI): domain Eukaryota; kingdom Metazoa; phylum Mollusca; class Cephalopoda; order Sepiida; family Sepiidae; genus Ascarosepion; species Ascarosepion bandense. The sequence continues at coordinate 767,921 of JBBBDQ010001763.1, read as the reverse complement.
ACACTTAGTAAATATATATACAGACATATGATCCAAATACGAAGTAGACCTTAATGCCGGAAGAGTAGATTTGAAGAGGTTTATTTAAATAAAGTTGAATATTTCTAAATGCTACCAGTAAACTTTCAAGGCAAGTAAGTGAATAAGTATTCACTGTTTGAAACATTACCCCACTGAAACAGCACATTGTCTTCCTGTTGCAGGAACATGCACACATGATTGGTTGTAAACTCGTTAAACAAGTATGACCATCACTGACAAGTTTGATCCATGGCTTTAGCTATCGACAAAATGACAATGGCTTTTAAAAGCAGCAAGTGACTTACAATGCTTATTACTGATTTGGCAAACTAAGTTGTTTTATACGGTGCCAGGCCTGTTTTGTAATGCCTGTTCAGCTTAATCGTGGGTTCTCATGTGACAGGTGATACTGGAGCATTTTATGCAGGTTTTCTGACACGTCCCAGATGTTGAGTTATTCCAAGTGCAGTAATGGTCGTAATTTGTGAAAGGTCTACCAATATATCTCTTCTTGTGATTAATGAGGCCTACAATGAAGAGATATACTCTGCCAAATTAATGACAAGTAAATTGATAAATCACATGTAAATTGGATTTGTTTGACATTTGCATGTTCTTGGAAGATCTTAATACCTTCATGAATTGTACGCCCTCATAACGATTACAAGTAGCAGTTTCCCACGCGGGCTGCAAAAAAAAATCTCTTTTACAGTTCTTAAAACAATTATTTGGCTTATGCTGAAGTCGAGTGCCGTAGAGCAACTCGTCGTAGAGCATTTGCTTGGATATTCTTCTGTCATCAAGGTGAATGACATCGCCTGTCCAGTGATGTGGCGATGAATGTGTGCTACGATACTGATTGCATTGAACTTACGAGGACTACAATGTTTTGCATGTGGGATATGCAGTAGATCAAGAATCGATCTTAAATATACAAACATAAAATATGTTATGTTTTATTTTGCAAGTCGATGTTGTCATTAAAAATATATCTTGATAAAATTTAAATGATATACGAGTTTTGTCTGAAAAGTAACCGAACTGGGTGTGCTGTGCGAGCTATGGTCATTGTCCACAGTGAGATCTGGCTACAGAGACAGACGATCAATTAACATGTCTACAAAGAGATTCTGGTGCGTGAGAAAAGACGAGAGTTGTGGCAGGTCAAGTCGTGGCTGCTTCACCACGGCAGCGCCTGCGCACAATGCTCTGAGCATCCGACATTTCCAGGCCAAGAAGAACATTGTCGTACTCCATCTGACATTTTTCTTTTCCCAGGCTCGAAGGATCATCAAGGACACCCGTTTTTGAAGGCGTAGAGGACTGTAATGACGAAGCTTAGAGACAACCAAGAAGAATTCCCCAGCAGTGTTTGGAAGCGTGGCAAAGAGGAATAGAAAAGTGCATTAGACTCAAAGTAAGGGAAAACCATGTACTTCGTTGCTTGGAATTTAAATAAATCTTTTGTGATACCAGTCCCGTTACTTTTCAGACAGCTTTATGTGAGCAATATATCACGTAGGCTTCAGCTGATAATATTTATCTGTATTAAAATTATTAATAATTTCTTCCTTTGGATTGGAAAAGTTTTATTATGCAAACAACCTATATGTAAATATCATTTTTTATTTAAATAAATAAACTGCAAATTCTGTTTGTCCGTCCGTGAATCTGAAATCCCTCTAACTCGGGCCACACCGGCTCTACATATACTTACTCTATCATACCTTTTTAAAATCTGCACTCCATCTGCTGCTTAAACATCCAGCATTATGATTTGTGTCCGGAAGAGGTGAAAACAGTTGAAAATTCAAATTTTAAAATAACTAAAAAAAAAAATTAATGATTCTAAAAGTTTTTAATTTATATTGAGTTTAAAGTAACACAAAAACTTAGTGAATTTATTTTTTGTTTTTGTTTAAAGTCAATTTAAAATATCTCCAAAATTCTGTGGATTTAGGAAATCGATTTTATTTCTTCAAAATGCCAAGGAATCAGAATTAAAGTGAGAGGTTTCGTGATGTGAGCTTTTGAAGTTCTGCAGTTTGTGATTTGAAGAACTCAGTTTTCATCCTGAATTGGAATTTCAGCTCAAATCGGAGTTTCGGCTCAAATCGGTTTTTTGATCTGAATTAGACTTATAGCCCGAATCAAAGTTAAAGTGAGGTTTTGAAGTTTCATGCAGAGAATTGGGTAATTCAAAGTTTTTTCTTTAAAATTATCTTGCTGTTTTCTAAGTTGGACCTGAAGTTCCTTTAGCTTTGGGTGGAATCTTAATTTTTCCTCCACAGAAGCTAGCTTAAAAGTCCTCACGGATATAAAAATTTATTATAAATAAATAAAAAAGATATAAGCCAAACAAACAGGGCGTAAAGGACAAAAATGCTATTCATTTTCTTTTTAAATTCAACATATTTTAAAATACCTTTCTCTGAGATGGAACTGTATGTTCATTCATTCATATAATTGTTTTCAAGTATCTTGAGTTTGTCTTTAATGGTACTGTCAAGTCTTGTAACAAATAACAGGTTACTTTTTAAAATTGAAAATATATACCCCTTGCATATAATTACTAAGCGGTACGATAAAATCAAATTGGCTGCTGATCTAAAAGAATGGTCTACATTCTGATGTTATCTGAAGAAAGAATTGCCTTCTTAATTGTAACACCTCCAAACCGAAATTTTTATCTAATCGTTTTTACCTTCTATCAGAATGACTGATGCTAACCTCCAGGAGGGTGACTGCTAGGAAAGTTGGTTCAATGTGTCAATGTGCTAGACAATTTTTCTCTTACATAATTATAAGTCTACCATTAGACCTTGCTTTGAATATTGCTGTCAGATCTGATCTGGTGCTCCTGCTATATATTTAGAGATTCTTGATAAAATCTAAAGAAGTTATTACTTTTTCTTGTAATATATTTTGACCTGGCAAAAATATGATTGACATCAAAGGCAAAAGATAAAAGCAATAACTGACAAAGATATGCTCTACATCAAAGGAAAAAAACACAGGCAAATATACGATCAACATTAAAGGTTGAGAGCACAGGCGGTGGACGACAGAGGTATGGTTGGCATCAAAGCAGAAAACAGAGGCAATAGCGGACAAACATATAAACGACATCTAAGGCAGGAAACACAGACAATAGCTGACAAAGATATGATTGAAATCAAAAGCAGAAAACACAAGGCGACAACACAGGCTTGAAAGGTAATAGCCAACAAAGATGGGGCAGGGATGCGTGGGAGTTTTAGTTTATATAAATTTGGAGGTTTCTGACAGAAGTCAGACTACACACCCACACAGACACCCCCCACCCCACACACGGACAGACAAAGAACTTCCGCTGGTTAATGACTCCCCAACAGCTCCTGCATGTGCGCAATCATTCTCCAGCCACTCCTCCTTTACACAACTGCCACCGACGAAGAATAAAAATATAAGTTTATATTTTTATATATACGTGTTCTTGTCCGTCGTTATATTTCAAGACGATTGTTGTTCGTCGAGATCCAGAACCAGGTTAAACATTATCCTAACCTACAATCTCGGCTTCTGTTACTTTCCCACTACCCTAACGAAGCTTCCCTGTGACTTTTCTATTAATATATTTAAGTTAATTTTCCTGATGAACTTTCCTATATGGTAGCTAGACTTTATGAATTTAAACAGAGATTGGCTAGGGTGTGCGCTGTGGTGCAGTGGATATTTTCTCAGAACGAGAAATCGAAGAGCCGAGTTTGAATTCCATTCAAATTCCTTGCATTCACATATGCACAAATACCTCTGGGAAAGGGATTAATCCATCTCTTCTCCTTCCAACTATTAGTTAAATAACAAGACACATTGTGTACTGTAGTCTTGGTTGGCAACCAGTCTATCTGAGAAAGTAATAGCAACTTACTGCAGGAAAATCTTCTGCCCAGTCAGTCATGTCTCATTCGAGATATGATCACCCATGATTGACTAGATTAGCGGCAAGATTTCATCATTTCACATTTTAAATCACTATATGTAACCATAAATTCTAAGCTAAAGTTTCTCATCTCACACTTCACAAGTTGTAGAACTCTCTCCCGGCTTCTTGCTTCCAAATCAAATTTGATTTTCAAAAATTTAAATTCAATGTAAATTGTTATCTACTGTAATTCTTGTTCTTTTAGTGTTCTTGCTTTAATGTTTTTGTTTCTCGTGATGTCAATCACTCAGTAATCCCTTGCGTTTTAGTGGCTTTATTACCTTGGTGGGGATGTGCATTGTAGTGCAGTGGATATCGGCTTGGAACGAGAAATCGGGGATCAGAGTTCGAATTCCCGTTGAATTCATTGCATTCACTTACGCACAAATACCCTTGGGAAAGGTATTAATCCGTCTCTTCTCTTCAGTTATGGGTTAAATAACAGGACAGATTGGGTTCTATAGCCTTAGTCAGCAGCCATTCTACCGCAGAATGTAATGGCAGCCTACTGCGGGATAATCAGTCCGTCATGTCTCTTTCGAGAAATGATCGCCCAAGCGTGTATCACGTATGGCACTTAACTGACTGAGGGATGAAATGATTTAAAAAACAAACCATAATATACGAGACATCACTTAAATTTAACTTGGGATTATAGTTTCTTTTAAAAAAAAGACAGAATAATGTTGATGAAAAGTTTTACTTCTAATAGCATTTCTCACAATGACGACAGAGGAGCGAAACAGTTCGAACAAAAACATTGTAAACTTTCAAAATTTTTTCCATAAATCTGATCCTGATGAATGACAACTTACAGCTAACATGGAAACAACATCACTAAAATTTGTTTGAATAATTTCCTGCAGCCTAACTATACGTTAGGCTGCAAGAAATTATTCAAACAAATTTTAGTGATGTTGACCAATTTGCTTAATTATTTACATCAGATTTGTTTCATGTTAGCTGTAATTTATATATATATATATATTACGGAAATTAACAGAAATCACGAAACTCGCATTAGCCGACCTATTTGAGTTTTTATTTGTTTAACATAAATGTTTTTAAAAAAATACTCGTATTTGAGTGTAAAGTCTGTTTTTGTTTATATATATATATATATATATATATATATAGTTAAACAGTACATTATGATTTCCACTGGTTTTAATCATTTGAGAAATCGTTTAGAAAATATCTATCTTCCGGCATATATATGGCTGTACTGATGACATTGGATCGCTTACAACATGAATAAAACTCTTTGAAGTGTTGATTAAATCTATGTGTTTAGCAATTACTGAATATATTTAACATAACATTTCTAAAATTGAAAGATATTTTATTTAATGGAACTTATCTTTTCTTTTCTATTTCATGTTGTATATCTTTCTCTTGCCTGTAATTATCAATCCAATATTGAGAAGGATGTGATAGATACTGCCTAGATTGGAAAAGATAAAGCCGGAAACCACATCCTAAACAGGGAACAAGGGATGAGCCTCTTAACCTGTTCAATAGACATTGGTGTAGTGTGAACCGGGCGATAGATAGATCTATAGAAACAGATAGGTTGTATAGGTAAACTGATCCGAGGCAGAAATGCCGATTTATAATTAGTCTTAACCATCTGCGGCTACTAGTATAAATGTAAATGAAAAACTATAGAAAGTCTGTGCGTGTCCGTTTGTGTCTATGTGTGTACATAAATCTTTATTTTTAGTATACGACGAGTATAAATAGATAGATACACTCACAGAGAGAAATAGATAGATAGATAGATAGATAGATAGATAGATAGATAGATAGATAGATAGATAGATAGATAGATAGATAGATAGATAGATAGATAGATAGATAGATAGATAAAGTGGTGTAGAGAGCATGTTTGCGAGATGATTTTTATTATTTATTTAACGAGTAGAATGACATCATTTTTGTTGTTTTGAAGTAACACATATGTTGGAAATTCCTGCATAAAGTTTTTATTTTGAATGTAGATGTTAAGAGTTCACGTTCACTTAACGTCAGATGAAATGGATTTGTGTAGAAAAGGCAAAATGGTGTCGATGATGTTGTGCATGATGTCTTTGGTCGTTTTTCTTTTTGTGAAAAAAGATCTGATGTCGCTGTTAAAGTTCATTCTAAGTGTGAAATGAAAGCGGATATGATATCTTTTGTTTCTCATTCTTTTTTTTTTTCTTTTTTCTTTTTTTGCTGACAAGCGAATAAGGAAAAGCATCATCTTGACATCTGGTCAGAGGACCCGTGACTGTCTTCCAGGGAAAAGAAAAATCACTTGTATTTATACGATTGTTCAAAATAGGATCGGCTCAACTTTTAAGGTTTTTCTTTGCTCCTGACTAATAAATATGAGGATGTATTTATTTTATTTTTTTGCAGACGTCAGCACATGTTTAAATTTAGTGAGCCAACTGTGTTTATAAAAGGAACTTTTCTGTTGGTGAATGTATAAATGCATATGCTTTTTTTTTATTGACCCGTGAAAAGGTATAGGTGTGTGTAAATTCAGATTTTCTGAGCAATCAAATCTTACAAAATCCAAAAATACTCCTCCGTCTAAGATTAAAAAAACGTTGAGAATATTTATGAAAATCTGATAAAAGATTTGGTGGTCACCTCCGCTGATTTGTAAGTGTAAAGTGTGGTGTATTTGGTATGTGACCAAATTTTTCAATGCTAAGTGTTCGAAAGAGCTTGTTGAAAAGATTTGATGATTGCGTTATGCTCATTTGTAGTAGATCATCACGTTTAATTTCTTCTCTCTGTTTGTACCAATATGCGCATGCATGTTTGCACGTATCCAAGTTTTATGGTCATGTAAAGCATGGAATAAAGTGTAATTTTGCTCTAGTTTTTAATATCAAATTTGTTTGATGAAAGAATTTTTTCCGCAAAATTGACAGTATTTATTTTACAGCTGAAATATGATTTTTTAAAAATAATCTCTATGTTCAGAATATCAGGAAGTTTATGGATATTTCATAGTCGCAGGTTACCATTGTGTTTGTTACTCGCGGGTCATTTGTTATTTAGAGCGGGTTATATATGTGATCTAAGTATATATATATATATATATATATATATATATATATATATATATATAAATTTATGTATACATATAGGCACATGCGGACAGACAAGACACACTTTCTATAGTTTTCCATACATCCATTTATTTATATACTAATATCTTTTCCCCCAAAATTGTTTTTGATATATAAATTTTATATATCTTTATTCCATAAAGGGTTTATACAAATGAAAAGATGTCCCTCTGTTTATTGATGTTATATTCTGTACATTGACTTCAGAGTTTTGTAGACTAACTTTTCTGTAATTATTCTGTCTGTTCTTCAGGAGGTTTCAGAAATTGATCACTGATGTTTTTAGTTTTCTTTATCTTTATACTAATTTTTATATAATTAATTTCTACACTAGTTAGGATGCTCTTATCATTGGTGTTAGGTTGACATATTTTTTCTCTTTTGTGTGTGCGTGTGTATGCGTACGCGTGTGCATTTTGGTATGTATGTAGAAATAAGGTCGTTCTCACACTGCATGTGTTTGGCAGGGTAGGTTATCTGGACCTTAGTTCACAGATTTGCATAACATCACCTTTCCCCTTTTTTTTTATGTCCTGTTACAAACGTGCTGTGCATTGATTAACTAGCAATATAAATGTCTTAAAGAAAAACACAAGAAAAAACACGTAATATTTAAAGCACTTTCCTTTTATCATATTCATTTTTGTATAATCATTAGGCTGTTCAAGCGCCTTTCGCCGATACTGAAAGGGGCATAAAAAAGAAAACATAAAAATTGGATAACAGTTCATATATGCTGTGTTGATTCGAAGTAAACCGACATTAACTACTTATCTTGAATCTTGATAACATGTGAATCAGTACCTATAGAAGATTCAGTAAGAATCAAAAATACTACCAATCAGAGAGCGTATTGCCAACTCCTGCAAGTCGATTATTATACATCTTTTTTAAAGAGCACAAGCAAAATATTTTTCATTAGAAAATTTAAAAAAAAAAAAACGTGGTAGCAAAAGCGAAATTCATAATTTTTTAAAATGTTATTTTGGTGATAAAATATTTTAATTATATGATTGTAACTTTAACTTTAAAAATGTAATTCGAGCGATTAAAATGAATAACCATTAAAAGAAAGAAGACGTTATTATTTTTTTTTTTTTTGACATATGGGCGTAACACTTAGCGAGATAGACGTGCCTCCGCTAGTCAAAGAAGTGGGCGTGGTTTTGTAAATGAGGGAATTAGGCCTGTCAGTTAAATATCTTTGTTACTTTGTTTACATCTGACAGAACTGACGGCATGGGCAATGGGCAAACACGCGTTCGTCGAGTTATGAAGACCATATCCCTGGAGAGAGTTAGTTACCGGCTCCGACATGGAGAGAGCGAGCAGCTTCGGCACTATTTAAGTCCCCAACAGGTACAGATTATTAAGGACTGTTGGAACATTTTAAAGGAAGATTTGGCATTGATTGGGGCCACTATTTTCAAAGAGTAAGTACGGAGTACATTTGTTTTTGGAACTTGTTTCTTTTTTTCACACTTTTGAAACTACATGTCACATCAGTTTCTGTGCAGTAAAAGGCAAATATTTACAATGCGAGTAACTTGGTTTGTTTGTTTGTTTTTTGTTTTTAGTATTATTTACATTATTTATTTGCACGAGTACAATAACCCGGTGAAGAAATAAAGAGTTTTAGTTCTAAATCCCAATCACCTGACGAAGGCCAAATCGCACAACTGCCGAAACGTCGTGAATATAGCAACAAAAATGAGTACAACAATCCGTACAATGTAAAATAAATAGTTTAAATAAATTAAATACAATACCTCATGTCAGAAATATATGAATTCTTTCATGAAATAGTTTTGTTTGTAAATAAAAGTTTAAAAAAGAACATGCTCAAGAAAATGTTTAAAAAATTATAAAAACCTCAATGTCTTTTCTTATATTTATATTTTATGGACTGTTTTCACTTCAGCTGAGTGTTGATTCTGTAGATTCTAGTATATCCTGCTATTTAACCTATAGTTGAGAGGAAACGAATACACACTTTCCTCAAAGAGTGTTTAAAGTAGACTCACATTTATTATGTCACCAAATTCACTAACCAATGCTAAATTCTCTATATCAATTTCCTGGGTTCTGTTTTTAGTATTTCTAGGAAACACATTTTTCCATAGAAAATAAGATATAAGCATTACGGCACTCTTGCAAGTCCTGTTGACTTAAATGTCACCTTCTGAGTGATTGACAAATAATTTCGTTAACCTGAAAAAAAAAATGTAAATAAATCATTCAGCGAAAATAAATAGGGTCCCAAACCAAAATATTCATATAATCGGAATGTTCAGATTGCTTTTGCGGTGGCCAGGGCATTGGAGAATGTAAGCAAGAACTGATTAAACAAAAACTAGTAATCAAAGAAATTCATATACAATAACTTTGTAATCCACTTTTTACAATTGTTTTAAAAATAATTTCTTTCTCTTTTTAATTTTTTGCTTAATATTTTTCATTCCTTTATTTAACGCTTTTATTAGAATAATAATTGTATTATACAACAATTCTATTTTCCGTAAAATGAAAGTTTAAAAGCTTAGCGGTAAACCTAAATGCCCTTTGATTTTTTTTAATAAACAGTAAAACACTAGGAAAACATCTTGGTCAGTTAATTGTGAGGGACCTGTGTGCGCATGCGTACAATTAAGTATGAAGGAGCAAGAAGTATGGCGATGTCTATTAATTTCATGTTCAATAAAGTTCTTGATGTCATAAATTATGGTCAATATCAATTGTTTTACAAAGTGACCTCGATCGTTTCCATGTGTAATTACTAAAAATATATTTTTGTTCCGAAGTTCACCCCAACATCAATGAGGTTCTCTGAAAAGAAAATGAGTATTTGCTCATAGTTTTATGTGACATAATGTCATAAGCATGATGTACTCAGTGGGGATCGAACTGTCTACTCGAAGTGCCACTATCTGAAACCGATAAATAAAACAGCGTATCTGTACTATTTGCATAAATAAAATAAATACACAGTGTCAGCTTCAGTATATATATATATACAGCCAACATACACAACAAATATGTCGAGAATCACAAGAAGACTGTTAATCCCTTGAATATGTACAGCACAAACGTCCATCTTATACCATAAATACCTAATCCCAATCCAAACAATATTCAATATATATATATATATATATATATATATATATAGATAGATAGATAGATAGATAGATAGATAGATAGATAGATAGATAGATAAGCATGCGGTGTAGATATAGAAGAATCCAAAGGAGTATCCTGTACATACAGTGATACGATAACTCTCTAAGAGAGCTCTAAATATATATGTATATAAATACATATAGAGCAAATATAAGAAAAACTTAGGCAGACACGTTATTTCATGATAAATCGGAAGTGTAGGCCTATTTCAGGCGAACCATCATCAGCTTCCGTCTTTATTGTACAGAAGATTTTACACGAATGAAATTCACAAACAAAGACCAAAAAAAAAAAAAACCCCGAATAAAAATAAAGATCGCTCCCTTAAAAGAGAAAATTTAAGAAAAAAAAACATCATTACATCAGTTCGGCGAATACACACACACATTCATACATAAGCATATATATACGCAGCATATAATCAAATATATATATATATATATATATATATATATATATATATATATATATATGAATATTACTAGCTCGCTTGACTATTAGCCAGACTTTGAATTCGGAGAACACATTGTGCCCTCCTCATGCTTTTACTGACCTTTCAACCACATGATGAACATTTATGAACTTTCTCAAATCAACAAACCTAGATAAGCCAATGGTATCTTCGCCTCTGTAAACACGCGCAGCTTAATAAAGCCTACATTGTCTTGATAAAGTCCCTAAGATGACGAAACGCGTCGGTTAAGTACAGTTTTTCCTCTTGTCTCTTTTTTTATTCGTTTTGTCTCATATACAGATACACTCCATCTGAGAATATATATATATATATATATATATATATATAACACATCACTCAATATGTCCCGGGCTTAACTAATAAAACAACAACTATTAAGCAAAATTCGACTTTATTCATCAACATACTCTCCTTCTATGGTGATGCACTGATTCCAACGCTTCTCTGACAATTCGATGTCGTTATTTGTAGAGCGATTTGTCTTTGGCCACAAAATACGCCTCAGTTTCTGATAAAACTTCTTCACTGGAGCCAAATCTTTTTCCTGGAGCATTCTTTTGAGGTCTGCAAAAGTAGTCACTGGGGTGGGGGGCAGATATGGAGAATAGGGTGAATACGGAAGCAAAATGCACTTCCTGTAGTTCAGCCATCGTTGCGATCGACTTGTAACACGGTGCGTTGTCTTGGAGAAAGATAACTTTTTTCTTCTTCATTTGTGGCGTTTTTTGGGGGCGATTTCTTCCTTCAAACACACCAATAATGCTATATAATATTCGCTATTGATGGTTCTTCCTTTCTCAAAGTAACCTATAGTTGAACAAAATACCTTGCGCATCCAAAAATACGGAGGCCAAAATCCTGCCTGTTTATGTTTGCGTGTTTGATCGCTTTGGACGTCTTTCACCTGCTGCTGTCCATTCAGCTGGCTGCAGATTTGACTCTGGAGTAAAGTTGTCGATCCATGTTTCATCCATTGTCACATATTTACGAAAAAGCTCCTTCTTGTTGCGTTGAAACAGATGCAAACAACGCTCTAAATCGTCGACGCGTTGTTTTTGATCGACTGTAAGCAAACGTGGCACCCACTTTTTTATTGACAAATGTTCATGCAAATATTAACTACACTGCCATTTGATATGTTCAACTCCTCTTCTATCTCACGCAACTTCAATTTACGATCGGCCAAAACGAGTTTGTGGATTTCTTTGATGTTTTCCGGGACAACTGCTGATTCGTGAGGCCTGAGCGTTCAGCATCATTTGTGCCTGTACGACTGCGTTTAAAATCAGCGTACCACCTCTTAACTGTTGTTTCCGACAGAGCAAAGTCCGAATAACACTTATCACGCCATTACTTTGTTTGAACAGTATTTTTCCATCAGAAAGCAATGCTTTATCAATACACGAAATTCAGATTTTTCTATTGTTTTGAAAATTTGCAACACTAGCTTCACTTTAATAACAGTATTTTATAAACTAATAATCCAATTGAGCCCAAATTTTGTCACGTGCCATTTGAAGGTTCGTATTTAATAAAAATTATGTATTTTTTTTTTTTATTAGTGGCGCAGTCTTTATGTCAGGTCCGGGACATATTGAGCGATGTGTTATATATATATATATATATATATATATATATGGCCGACGCAAGGACCTCGTACCCCAATCTATCATACAGCCTCCAATCTATAATACAGGAACCCCAGTCCACTACATCTCAATTTTCAATTTTAAGGAAGTATTCATATAAAATACAAATTTTATTGTAACCTAATTATGCGAAATAATAGATCCTCTGTAATATAGGTTAACAATTCCACCAGAAATTAGAATATAGATACAATGCAAATTAAAGACATATCATAATAAATCATTCCATCTTAAATAAATCAACAATATTTTACGGGATTTTTTCTTGTTAAAAGTTGAATTATTTAACGCATTCAATATGACGGATAAAAAAAAATAGTGAATTTTATAGTGTTTTTTCCCGTCACTCAGTATAAGCGAAACAAATCCACAGATTTGGACAAAAAAATCAGGCTTGCCTATGCCTTTTCGTATTGAGATCAAGGGTAGTGCGCACCGACCCTATATATATATATATATATATATATATATATATATATATATTGGGTACTATGTCTCTTCAGGATGTAAGGCAATCATGACTCTCCGTAGATTCTATTTTGTGAAAACCATTCTATCTTGTGAAGTGTAGCCTAGACATTTAAAGTTTGTCATTAGAGTTTAATATTCAGAGTTTTCCTTGTCTTAGCCTGACTACCATCCAAGGCTAGAGAACCGAGTCTGCTGGGTTATTTAGCCCATAGCTGGTAGGGAAAAGACGAATTCGTGTCTTTTCCCAAGACACTTGTCCGGAAGTGAACGAAAAACAGACTATCCCCAAATTTGAATTTAGTTTGCTCATTCCGCTTTCCGCGCCAATATGGGTCACCCTACACACACACTGTATTGTCTGAATTTCTTTACGTTTCATACAGTGTATTTACAGTTTTAAAAATATACCATAATTTTTCTTATCCTAACCAAAATATTTTTAGTTTTCTAACACATTATCATTTCAAAATAGAAAATATAGATAGAAAAATATACGCCTTTATTTTACTTTCACTTTATTCACCGAGTTACCTTTCCTTGTTGCTGTTGTTGCGACTGAACGCCTCTGAGTTTCTCTGGCTGTCTATGATAATTTTAGTTGATTACAGAAAAACATAAAAGTAAAGGTGAAAAGGGAGAAAGAAAGGAAAAAAGAAGTCAGAATAGAAAGAGCGATTGGTGAAGAAAAGTGAGCAAATTAAGAGATAAAAATGGAAAGAACGACAAAAGAAATTAACGGAATAAAAAACAAGCAATGAGCAATGATAAAAGAAATGATATTTGAATGAGAACTAAAAGAGGAGAAAAAAAGATAAACAGCAGAACGAAAGAAGACAAACAGAATGAATTTAAAAAAAAGAGAAGATAACAAAAAAGAAGTAGAGAAAAAGAGAGAGAGATAGAAAAAAGGGAAATGTTAAGAGGGGGCATAGAATAGACAAGAGTGAGGCACGTTGGATGAGCGTTGTGGTGTAGTGGATACCGGCTCGGAACGAGAAATCGGAGAGCCGAGTTCAGAATTCAGTTGAATTTGTTGTATTCACTTTACCATAGGAAAATCTATGAACCCGTTTCTTCCCCTTGAAGCTATTGGTTAAAAATAGCAGGACAGGTTAGGTCTTGGTTGGCAACCAGTCTACCACATAAAATAATGGCAACCTATTGCAGGAAAATCTTCTGCCCAGTCAGTCATGTCTTTTTCAAGACATGATCTCCCAACCGTGTATTCCGTATGGCAATTAACTGACAAGAGGTACTTTACTCATACTATTAGAAAGCTGACAATCATGGGTGATATTTGTCTGCCTATCTACTTGAATGTAAATTGACGCAAACCCGTCTTTACATGAGACTACTTTTATGTCCAATGTCTTTTTAGGACATGGACGATTTATACAACTCAATGGCTCTAAACAATGTTTGTTTTCTTAGTAACCCGCCCAGTCCCTGTGCTGCCAACCATTGACATAAGCCCGTTAAATGGCTTCCTCGGTGTTTCTTTTCTAGTAATTCCTGTAAGTGCCAAATTTTTCAAGCCCTCTTTCCCTTTTATTTCACCAGTCTCTTTCTGGCTTTAAGTGTTCTTTGTTGCCATTTTCCTCAAAACTTCCTCGTGCTTACATGCTCCGTTCATGGTATTCTCAGTATTCTTATGTAGAAGCAAATCTCAAGTTTCATCTTCATCTGTGATGAAACTGTCAAGTGTTCACTGCCATATAGGACGATTGATATTACATTGCAGTTCAGCACGCTTCAAGTGCTAGGAGCTAATTCTAGCCTCATCTCGAAAGAGAGTTATGGCTAGAGAAAAGGTATACATACCACGAATGTATACTATTTACATTAATATAATATAGTAAACTTTAAGTAGAAGCTTATGAAGATTTATTTGACCCATTTTGTTTCGCGTTGAAAAACGTTTATTTTATTGTGATGGATGGTTACAAGCAAGGGGTGAGATGGGATGTACTTATTTTATTATCACAATCAATATAAAATGGCTAAGTGCTTTCCAGACAAACCTTTTAGTTTCGTTTTCAAGTCTAACCCATAAATATTGTAGTTTCCAGTCTAACCTAGATATTGTATGCATTGTTTTCAGTTTTGAAAATGATTATGTATTTTTAAAAATAATCCAAAGATACTGTAGTTTGCAGCATTAGGAGGTCTCTAGTATATATAAGTAAATAATTACTTGATAATCCCTCTTGCAGACGCCAGCTCAGGCACCTTTGTCTTTCTTCAACATCCACGGAGTCGAGCGGAACTTATCTGCAGTTTCTGGGAGTGAGTGTATAATCTGGCGTGATCAACAGGTTTGAACAAGGCTAGTACGCTAAGAACTTCGATCACATGCTAGCACAACCATCGAAACTTTCCGAATACTTTTAACAAAATGATGACAACAGTCATTGATTTTAATGTTGATTAACTATAACACGTTTGTGTGATAAGATTTATGAAAACTGGTAACTATGAAAATAAGGTCAAAATATTCCCACCAATCTTTCCGAGATGTTTTGTGTGTTAGAAAGATAGAAGGAAAAATATGGAAATAGAATAGTTGGAAGGTGCCTTAGAACGGAATCTATTTGACATGGTTTTTCAATCTTCTTTTAACACCAGATATTTATTGGTAATATATTTATCTCTGCAATTTCTCTGCTCTGTGATATTGCTAATCTGTATTCATTGCTTCTTACTTCTTATTTATGAAAATAATTCTTCTTACACTTGCAATAAACTTCGGTAAGCAAAACGAAATTTTGGCTTCATGAACAGCGGAACTATCAGCATAAAAAATTAATAATTTTGACAAAATTTAAAAAGTCGTTAAAAAATAAAATAAATAGAAAAATATTTCATGTGTATATCAATTGTTCATATAATCTTTCATTGAATGCTTTATTAATATAGCTTCTATTAATATGCCTTTATTGACTTGGTCTTTATTAATTTGATCTTTATAATATGAGATTTATTTAAATGGTATTTTTTAATTTGGCCTTTATTTATTTCACATTTATAAATTTTGTCTTTATTAGTATGACCTCTATTGATTTGGTTTTTATTAATAGGGCCTTTATTGATTTTGCTTTTATTAATATGGCCTTTATTGATTTTACCTTCATTAATATGGCCTTTATTTATTAGGCTTTTATTAATATGGTCTTTATTAATTTTGTTTTTATTAATATGACCTTCATTAACATGATTTTTTATTAATATGGCCTTTATTACTTAATATGAACCTTATTATTTTGCTTTTAGTAATGTGGCCATTATTAAATTTGACCTTTGTTAATTTGGTTTTAGTCTTACGAAAAGAAAATGTTTTTCTTGTCTTTAAAGCTTTTTTGAAACACGACAAGAAATCAAAATGTATTTTCCGAAGATTGTACGAATCAGTGAATCGAATCAACTGGAATGGGACATCGATAGGAATATGTTGCAGCAACACGGTTTGACAGTCATGCAAGGAATTGGTGCCGCCGTAGAAAATCTAGACGACTGTCGTTTCTTGAATGGAGTTCTTTTCACGATTGGACAGTCACACGTTAACCGGCATATCAAACCAAATATGCTTAAAGTAAGCTCAGCCTTTACATCTCTTTTCTCTTTTTTTTTTCTTTTTTGCATTCGTTTTCGTTAACCAATATAATATATAGCAATATAATAATATAGTAATATAAAGTTAGTAATATTATTTGCTACGTATATAAGTTGTATATGTGGAGTTGGCAGTCATTATTCAAACGACCAGGTTTCTTGTTTCAGATTCAATAACACAAAATATGTGATTACAGAAATGTTCCCTTCCTCGTAGATCTTTTCTTTTCTTTCTTTTTTTTTTTTTCGTAAACTCTGTTGTCAAATTTCGACTACCATTTAGATTAAATTTTATATGGAGTTCAGAGCAATGATGTTAGGCTACATTATATCTGAAACTAGAATTCCATAGCGTGGCATAGGAGCCAAATAAATCACGAGAACTTTCTTGGATCTCAGAGGCTTAAGTGGACTCGAAAGAAACTTTGTACTCTGATAAAATCCCACTAAGAGGTCTTGATACACACTTATTGGATGCTAGGTTTTCTTATAGCAGATTTGTTTAACGACATATCAACCTCTTATGGGTCATTTAATGCCAAAATTTAATTTTCTTATATATATTTTTTACGTTTTTGTAGTTAGAATTGTTATACAGTTTGATTTAAATTGTCGGATATTATATGGATTAATACCATGAAAGTTCATGTTGGTTGATTGTTTAGCTAGCGGCCTATCAATATCTTTATGGGTTATTTAATGCCGAAATTTAAATATTTTGAACATAATTTTATGACTTCAACTATATATATAATGTACTGCTGATTATGTATTGTCGGTCTTTTTATATAAAAAAAAATGCATTGATGGTATTTTTATTATTAAAATGTATTTTATACTTTCATAGTGTTTTGTTGGGGTGGTATTCACTATTTGCCCATAGCTAGGACCCTAACAATATATATATATATATATATATATATATATATATATATATATATATATATATAAACACTGAAAACTGAACAGAGATCTAAAGTTTGTTTTCAAATTAAACTGTTCTAGATTAACTTTGTCAAAGAAGAAACAGATTTTAAGATAATTAGTTTATTTAATATTTTGTGGTCTCTAAAGTATTTTACTATCTTCATTCATCCTCGACAAACATCTACATTAAAATAAGGATGGCAGCTAAAAGATTGCTTCTTTCGGAAAATTATCAGATAAAAAGGGCCAAAAGTTTTCTCATCATGTTCATCTACTAACAGAATAAGGTCTTTTCTTCCTTTATTATATCACGCTTTGAATCTAGATATTTCCCAATCAACATATACAAGGGTTCTACTCTATAAAAATATCAACAAATTAATGGCGTCTTTAGATAATTAAACTAAAAAGAAATAAACAAATGTAGTGTTGAGTCTTAAATTTTCTCAATCTGCTATGATCTCGAGGATAGAGTTAGCTGTAGTAAGTAAGTGAAATTAGATACAGCCGTGGCGACAGGGTTGAATGGTGGTATTATGCATTGCGAATTCACAGACTGGCCTACAAAACTTTATTACAAGGCTCTTTTCACTTGTCAGTGATGTGGATCAAAACATACAACTAGGCCGGTCGATGTTATTTTTCCGCTTTAAAAAGCACCTTTCTCCTAATTTTGTCTTTCTTCCCCATTTTCTTTCTTCTACATTTATGCTATTTTCCAATTCCTCTTCCTTCTTTTTAGTTATTTTTTTCTCTACTCTAGTTGAAGAAAAGATGTTTCTTCGGCGAAAATATTTCTTGTCAACAGCCGAATTATACGGCACGTGCGAGATAAAGATTGTGAACAAGTGGCTGAAAAGGAAGACAGAGAAGAAAGAAAGAAAGAAAGAAAGAAAGAAAGGGTATAATAAAAAAGAGGAAAAAAAGTAAGTTTAAAAAATAAATTAGAGAGATAGAAGGGATAGAAAGAAATAAAACAGAAGTAACAGAACTAAGTGGAAGGAAAAGAAAGAGTTAAAGGAGAAGTAAACAGAAAATAATTAAAGAAGGAAGTCGAGCCTCGAATGTCAAAGGCAGATAAAAACTAATAAAGAAAGAAGAAAATAGAAAAAGTAAATGAAAAAGTATTGCGAGAAGAAAAACAGAAACTGGAATTAAATGAAAAAAGCTGAATGAAAGAAAACGATTTGAAAAGGAAAGAAAACAAATCGGAGAATCACGAAAAACAAAACAGAAGCAACAGTTGTAAGAAGGTGTCTTAAAACAGAATCTGTTCGGCAGTATTTTATCAATTTTCATCTTTTAACGACGTTTATTTCCTGGTAAATATATATATATTTCCGCAATTTGTCTGCCATGTGATGTTTATAGTGCTTATTTGATACTTTAAATATCTGTTCTACAATGACAAGAGATACTTTTGATGCATGCTGCACTTTCAATCTGTTGAATGAATATTGTGCACATTATCTTGATCTGTGTTTGCACGTGCGTATTGTAACTATTCGTTTTTCTCAAATTATGCCACCTTTAACTTCTGGACTATATTATTCATTCTTTTCATATAGAAACTTAAAGACAAAACACTCACACACACAGACACACAATTTAAAAAATACTTTCTGCACTTTCCACTGGCCTTCATTGATAAATATTGTGTTCGTTTTTCGACAGAATTTCAACTGAATTCAATTCCTTTTTTATTTTTTTCTATCGGTATCACTCCATGCAAGGCAGTAAAGCCACTAAGACACAAGGATCTCGACGCGAGCATAGTCAGTCAGTTAAGTGCCATACGTGATACACGCTTGGGCGATTATGTCTCGAAAGAGACATGACTGACTGGGCAGAAGATTATCCCGCAGTAGGTTGCCATTGCTTTCTGCTGTAGACTGGTTGCCGACCAAGGCTATAGAACCCAATCTGTCCTGCTATTTAACCCATAACTGGAAGGAAGAGATGGATTAATACCTTTCCCAAGAGTATTTGCGCGTAAGTGAATAAAATGGATTCAACTGGCTCCCCGGTTTCTCGTTCCGAGCCGATATCCACTGTACCACAACGTACATCCTGCACTTAAATTAAAAATGTCTAGGTACTACAGCAAAGAACTCATCCTAACAATTACCATGGAAGTATTTATAGAAAAGACACGGGGAGGCAACCTTATGGTAGTAGGAAAGTGACTGAAGCCGAGTCGAACCGCCAGATTAGGACCAATAATATTGTTGATTTTTATTTGGATCTTATCAAGAAACTCATAGTAAATAGCAGGGGCACCGGTCCATATGCGGCAGCAATATTCTAAGCATGAATTTTAAACTTATAGATATGTAAGATAGATTCTGGAGAGAAAAAAATGTCTCGCACGGCACAGTGAACCAACTTTCTTAACAGCTGACATAGCAATGGATCTAATATAATCTTTCCACTTAATCTCTCAACTGAGAACGTTAGCCCGAAAAGTTCTATACAATTGACTGATTTATGAAATAAAATCTACATTATCACAAATAATTTTTATCTCTCATTTCTTTAATAATTCGGCAAAATTAAAAAGAAAATATTTTTACGTACATATTATAGAGTTCTGGGGTGAATACGAATTAAAAATAATTTTCTTTTCTTCACTATTTGCGAATTCGTGAGCCAGTGTAAAAATCTATTTTAGACCAATAGAGAAAAAGATTGCCTCCGTGTTGAGAAAAAAATCAAGGAAATTTTCGTGAGCAAATGTGAAATATTTATTAACCAATGAAAACAGATCGATTTACAGAAAACAACAAATTGAACTTTCAGTGACCCGTGACTGAGTCGGCCTACTTATCAACGTGCCCAGAAGGTCATGCCAGTGGGTCAGTAACAGTTGGAGTCAGAGAAAAACGGGAGAGAGAGAAAAGGAGAAACCACACATTTCCGCTTTTTTGGATCTCAATACATTGTTTCAAGAGTTTCGTTTCTTTGCATCTCACTATTAAAAACATTTTAACAGTTGCCATTATTTTTACGGTAAGGCTACACTAGTTTTAATATATTTTAAGATTCTCATGTCTTAAAATCTATTATATTTCTACATGATCGCCCAAATCGTGTATCACGAATAGCACTTAACTGACTGACTTCGTGTCTGATGTCTAGAGTAGATGTGCCATAAAAATAATGGCAATTGTTAAAATATTTTAATTGTGAGATGCAAAGAAACAAGACTGTCGAAAAAATGTGTTGAGATACAATAAAGGGCAGATAAAGAATTCACAACTAAAATGGAGGCCAAAAAAACCGTTCAATTAATCTGTTCCTATTATATTTTTTAAACATTCAATGACTTCTATGATTCGCTGATTACTTCTGGTATGATATAAATCATTTTTTTGCTCAGTATCCCTTGATGTTAAAAAATGACGTGTTTAATATAACAATGAAATGGATATATCTCTTGGAAGAAAAAATATTAGCAAATAGAACATTAAAGACGACAATGAAAAATCCCATTTCAAAACCAAGTTGAAGCAAGACAATTACTTAAAAGACAAAGGTATCTGAGGCCCCACAAGGACTGAACAAATAAAACTGCAATCTAAGAAAGGTAGGCGCAAAAGAACTGATAATTAAATGGTTCATTTTGATCGGGAAGTCATTTTATCTAAATGCAGATAAATATTTTATTTGTATAAACTTAGAGAAGTAATCACACATAAATTTACTAACTTAAGTTGATTTACCTTTCTTCCCACTACAAATGGGACAGGAAATATATAGATCATTGTACATTGATAATTAATATATGCTTTGATTCCTGAATTAAATTTAGTACGCATTGCAATTTTATAGGTAGTTTCAACATGTTTTAATAAAGTTATTGGATTTATTATAAAAACTGCAATCTGACGTTATGCAGAATATTAGTTTAAGGTCTTTGAAACATAATAATTTTTTTCTTTTTTTTTCATAATATATATTTAAACATGGGTAATGAAAAGGATTTAACAAATGCTGAAAAACAGAAAATAGCAAAATTATTGAATGAGGGAATGTCTATATTGGAGGTCTTCAAAGAAGATACACAGAGATCATCATGTTGAAAATATAACGTAATTGAAAACTACAAGCAAGGGCAAAGGCTTTAAGACTTTGTCTCCTTGAGGGGAGTATAAATTAAAGTGAGTTATTGTAAAAACAACCATTTTGGACCAAATCTTTGAATAGAATCAAGAAAGTCAAAAAGTATAGAATACTTCGTCATTCGGGATCTGTCAAGAAATCTCCTAATATAATTTCATTTCATTAAAGCAAATATTTTAAAACGTCAAAATTGAGCCGAGAAATATATGAAAATTGACTGCTCTAAAGTATCTTTCACTATCGAATCTTGAGTGATACTCAATGAGCCTGATGGATTTGCTAATGGATGGATTTTATCTGACGCAGATGTGCCAGTGACTAAAATAAGGCAGCAAAGAGGCAGTAGTGTGATAATAATGGTTGCAGTTGTCAAACAAAATCATTACTGGACCATTTAAATTCGATAAAGAGTTAAACTGAACAGTACTAACTACTGGGATTTCATGGACAAGACTTTCTTTTAATGAGACCAGTCCCAGTCCCAGCCTCGCAGTTTCAAAGTGAAGTCTGTATTTATGCAAAACAATGTTCTTTGTTGTGTATCTAATGTTATTCGATTTCTTTTAGCATAAAAGCTTTAAAGAAGAGAAGATAATGTAATGGCCACTATCAAGTTTTGATCTGAACCCAATCAAAAATCTATGATCAATTGTGAAGATGAAATTAATGAAGGTGAAAAACAATATGACAGCAAAGCAGAAATATGAGAAATAATTAAAGCCACCATGTCAGAAAGTGAAACTGTTAAAGTTGTAACACCCCAATGGACGGTCCGAACAATTTCTCCGGCGGCCGTTCTCCACGCTGTGATGTTGCTGGGGTTTGGTTGAAAAAGTCAAAGTCTCAAGCTGGGGGTACAAGATTACAAGGAACAAACTTCCACAACTTGGATGAGTTAAAACGATGCTTTATTTCGTTTAGAGTTAGTCTTTCGGTTGGGGCAGGCGAATATGACACACAGCTCTAACTCTAATTAATGGAGATCAAATGCCGAACCGACCGACTCAAGACGAACGAAGTTTCTACTTCAAGCCCAGCTGAACTAACTCAACTCAACTCACTAACTAACTGATCGGCTCGGAAAAATGACTTGTGTTTATATTGAAATAACCGGAAGTCCATTAGAGACCTCCGGGCTAAAACAAAACTAAAAGATAAGCTTTGGCGACTGTAAGTCCAAAATTTCAAGGTACTTAAATTTTCCTTCTTTTGATCTGTAAACATCTCGCAGACATCCGTCTGCATTTAGCCTTAGTATTTTCCAGGATTTTTTTTATTTTTTTATCTTAATAAAGCTTCCGCTGGATGTTTTTATAGCCCTGACACTTTACCCTTAACCAGGCGTTTTTAATTGCCTGGAGAAAGAGCAAATTCTATTATCTTTTCTTAATGTGTGGTCAAGATACAGTAAAGACAGTTTTTGACCTGGTCACTCAAAAAATCTATTTCCTAAAGTTTATCTTTTATCACATCAAATCACTTAGTCAAATATTTACCGGAAGACTGGTAGGATTTAACAGTAATCTGATACCGTTTTCTCTTCCACAAATTTCCTTATAAAAGAAAAAGCGTTTATTTATTTATTTATTTATTCTCTTCTTTTTCACTTTTGTTAAACGAAACACATGTTTTTAAACTATTTTTCTATTCTTAACCATTCTCTATTTTAATCTATTATAATAAAATACATATTTTACAAATCCACCTTAATATACGCCTAGTTATCGTGTCACAAAGTAAAAATTAACAAAATCAGTGGATTGCCGTCAGAATTGAGAAAAAGGTTCATCATATTAAGCTGTAAATATTTCAAATACTTATCATATAGTTTATTATTTGTTCTACTGTAGGAGTTGATCAATCGTCAATTATTTTATTACCTTCTTATTCAAGTAAAACTTATTTTTGTCTGATTTTGCATAATAACCTCAGACTTTTGTTTTTTATAAACCTATAACTTAAATAAAACATGTGGAAACTACCTAAATTTTTTAAAACCGAGAATTAACTTTTGTTTACAAATGTGTCTATTGCTCAAAAGTGACCGAAAAATTAAAAAATTGAAAATTTTTAGGTTCCAGTCAATATAATTTCTGTTTGAAATAAAATTGAGTATTTTGTTTACTGGAAATAGTAGATTTAATCATTTAGCTTTCGATACTAAAATAAAAGTTCCAAGAAAACTTTTTTATTTTTAAAAATTCAATTTAAAATTAGTTATCGAAGATGAGTGGAGACACCTATTATAAGAATTTTCACTAAACTCTACTTTTAATTAGAAATTTTATCAATCGTCCGCACGATTTTATGTATAGGATTAACCACATTTAAGTGCTATTTTTCTAGATTTTGCCGGTTTGTTTTAAAAGTAAATATTACAGAACAATAACAACGTTTAGATAAAGTGATTCTAAATGTAGATAAAAATGACTAAATGACATAAAAAATAAAGATATATAATTACTAAACTGGGAAAATAAAAAAGCAAACGTTTTACATTAAAATGTCATATTTATCCCGTTGCTAGTGTTTTGAGTGGAGAGACCCACCTTTGAGTCAGAGGGACTTTGGATAAGAATTTTCACTAAAATTAAGTCATATATTCTTTTTTTTTTTTTTTTAATCATCTCCCCCCAAGCAAGGCATTTCACTGCCACTATTGCGCATGGGGTTACATAGGAGAAGGTAAAGAGAAGGAGTGGTTAGACATAGGGAATGTTAGGAGGAAGGTGACAGATGAGTAAGGATAGCGAGGATGAGGGTTGGACAGATGGGAAGAGTGTATGATAGAATGGAAGCAAGTTAGTGTGATAGGAGGTGTCTATGAAACATTTAAACTCCTGGAGATTGTAGCCGTCGGGGAAGCAATCGTGTGGAAAAGAATTCCACAGTCGGGAAGTGCGAGGAAAGAAACTGTTGGAGTAGAAATTACGGCTGCATTTTATCGGTTTCACTGTAAAAGGGTGGAATCTAGTTGCCAATCTAGTATCCCGTTCAAATTCGTATTTAGGGGGCACCAGTGATCTAAGTTCATCGGAGCAGAAGCCGTGAAAGTATTTATAGAAGAGACACAGGGAAGCCACGTCGCGCCGGTGGGAGAGAGACTGCAGGCGGTCTGCCAAGTCGGTAACTATCACATTACAGACCCTCCTCTGAACCTTATCGAGAAGCCCGAGGAGAACAGCAGGGTCACCCGACCAAACATGGCAGCAGTATTCAATGCACGGGCGGATGGTAGATTTATAAATGTGCAGGATAGATTTAGACGGAAAAAACTTCCGGGCTCTACACAGAGAACCAACCTTCATAGCAGCGGATTTAGCAATGGATTCGATATAGTCATTCCATTTGAGGTCCGCTGAAAGTGTGAGACCAAGGAGGCGCAGTGTTTTACTCTCTGGGAGGCAAGCCTGGTCCATGCTAATGGGAGGTAGGTGAGATTGTCGATGATGGTTAATTGAGAGTAGCTTCGTTTTAGAAGCATTAAAATTTACTAGCCATTTCCTACCCCAGTCCAATATGGATTGGAGGTCTTTTTCAATCTCGGCTGCGAGGTTAGCTTTGATGCCTACACCAGATTTTTGTAGGAGGCGAGAGTAAACTGTGGTGTCATCGGCATACAAACCTATTTGGGCTCTTATGGAATCAGGGAGATCATTAATGTATATCAAGAAGAGTGTAGGACCTAAGATGGAGCCTTGGGGGACACCTGCATTTGTATGGTAGTTCTGAGAGACATGTCCGTTTAGTACCACCTTCATTGTGCGGTTAGAGAGGAATAACTGGATTAGTTCAAACAAATGTCCAGTTATACCATAGCTCCGCAGTTTACATAGAAGGCCAGCATGCCAAACTCTGTCGAACGCCTTAGAGCAACGGTTCGGGCTTCGCCATTCCTGTCGAGTGCCTGGTATATGTACTCGGTGATGGTCGTTAGCATATCAGCAGTAGACCTGGTGAAGCGGAAACCATATTGCTTGTCCGAGAGGAGCCTGTGTGCTGTGAGATGTTGAACCACCTCGGCGTTGATAATGACTTCGAACACTTTGCCAAAAATCGGAAGAAGGCTGATAGGGCGGTAATTTGCAGGGTCAGAGGGTTCTCCATTGTTTTTAAATATAGGAACTATTCTTTAATGGAATGTGTAAAAGATCGGCTGGGGGAATGACCACTCACACTCACACCCACCCCAACCCACACGCTTTTGGACAACGGACCTGCTAGAGTTTGGATTATGAGAAAGAATTGTTGAACATATTTACTAGTCATATCATTTAGACAAGCAACAATTTGAAACAAAGACAAGACTGAGATGTGTGTATGTGCGAAGTTAGTGCGTATTGACAAAGGTGTCCGTGTCACGAGTGTGCGTTAGCATTGATAGGTGTCTATGTGATACGTGTATTTGTGTCTGTGTATAGGAAAGAGTCTGTACTTATCTAGAGGTAGTGAACGGGAGGATCTGGTGTTCTTGAAGTGTACTGTTACCAGTTTTTGACCTGGCCGACAGCATGCATGCACATTTCGTGGGGTGGGGGGATTGTCGCCTCGGATGTCCGTTCCCCTCGGCTGGCAAGATGAAATCTCTTGTTTACCATTTTTAACGGACTATTTATGGAGAAGCGTGCGAACGTAGTTGCGAGCAAAACTTCACACCTACTTGTAGATTTGAATTAAATGTTTGCGCTAAGAAAAATGTTAAAAAGAAAGAAAAACGTATTTAGTCAGCTACGGAATAAAGCGACCGTCTATTTTTGTTTTTTTAAATGATACGTTTTTTTACGTTATTATTTTTGGTGACAGATTTAAAGAAAACTCTCTTTATTTTGTACAGAAATTATGGCCAAGTATTAATCGATGTTTTCGGACCGCATTGAAGGAGCATTACACGGAAGATGCCGAGGAAGCCTGGCAGCTGACTTTCCACTACATATGCACTCATATGAAAAACGGAATGCAAAACAAAACATCATAAACAGAAAAACTTTTTTTAAGCCTTCGTTAACAGACGCAAAATCAAGCAATGAGACTCGGTAAACGTTCATTCTGAAGCGAAATGCAGCAACATATATGCTGATATTGTTTTGAAAATGATAGTTGTTAGAATCCAAAAAATGAATTTAATTTAATTTAAAAAGTAACTGGAAATAATTTCTTTACACTATTTACATTGTTCGGACTGCTGTACTCATCCTTACTGTCACATTCAAAACGTTTCGGCAGTTTTATGCCTAGGCCTTCTTCAGATTGACTACTCTGGGTTCGGTTCGAAACTCAAACAAATATCACCTAAAGAGCGTTCAATGTCTGAAACGTTGTGAATGTAACAATAAAGATGAGATCAACAATCCAAACAATGTATATCGTGTTAATGGAAATAATTTATAATAAATTAATTAACTCACTTAACTAACAAACGATGCTTTTGCACTTAAGGTCTGAAAAAATTAAACGATCGGTACATCTGCTCTTCGCCATGTACAGACTTTTACACCATCTGTAATAACCGATGACGTTCATTATAGCGAAGAACATCTCTGCAAAGAATGACCTCATTGCGAAAACTGTTCTTTCGGGTGTTAGATATTTCACAAAACTACTTTAATTGTTGTTGTGTCGATTAGCAAATCTAATTAATCGGAAATGATAGCTGTGTAAGATAACGATTGAGATTTTTTGCAAACACTTCAGCGGAATAAAATTTAACTTATTTTCAGTCTTAAATTAAAATACCTTTTCTTTTCTTTTAAATTGAAAATAATTTCAATTAAAATGCACGTAATGAAGAGCAGATATATCACAAATTTTTCTCGATGGCATGTTACGCATTAAATGTAAAAACATTTTTTGTTATTGTTAAAAAATAATTTTATCTTAAATTTCTTATAAATTATTCATATATTTTTTATAAAATATAATTTTTCATTCTTTCAAATACTAGCATTTTCCATTTTTAAAACGATTTCAGCACTTATCGCTACATTTCTCTTGAGACCGTATACGATATAGACAGTATTTTTTGTCATTTATGATGGTGAAAATATTTTCATATTTTGCCAAAAATTAGAACAATTGCTAAAATGTTAGTTTCATAACTTCTTAGAAACAAAGAATATTAAGTAATTCTGCTGTAATCGTCTTGCTGTCAAAATGTTGATCAGTATTATACAAAATGTAAATTCTTTAAATATTTTCTTCCCACTGCAAAAATAAAAATACATAGAATAGTGCGGTTAATTTATGTCGGGACGCTTCCGAGTCTTATAATTGTTTTCAGTGTAATTCGTTTAAACCGAAAAAGAAAAATAATTAAAAACGAAAATAATCAAAAGCTTCTGCTTTCTAATTTAAATAAAAATCATTTGTAACGCGTAACAAGAAAAAGAAAAGGCAAAAGCATTGCTCGCAACTTGAAAAAGAAGAAAAAAAAGATAGGTAAACATGGACCTTCATGCCCGCAAAAACAAACCGGAGTGACAAAAAGACGGATTTTCCACATGACACCGTTTTTATTTTAACTGCATTCTCTTCATATAATTTATTGTTTTAAAAAGCGATGATTGGAACTGTAATAAAACCTAAAGTTAATTTATACATTTTCAATTCTCAAGAACAAAGTTCTTGAGAATTGACAGCAAAGATTATTGTTTTTAGGTACCTCCACTAAATCGCTAAAAATAACAACATAACATGAAGAACAAAATCCCAAACTTAATAAAAACAGACCTTTTCCATCAAAATATTTGTTATTATTAAAAGAAAAAAACAAAGTATTTTTTAACTAATTTTCTAAATTTTTGAATTCTTTCTAACACGTTCGAAATTTTGGTAAAAATTGTGTTTTTATTTTCGTTAGCGGAGAGCCAAATCGTTTCGTAAAGTTTACAATGGAAAACTTAAATTACATATGATAATGATCAAACACTTTTTTCCGGTGACAAACACATTTGTGACAAATGAATGACATTATTTTTAAAATCATTATTTTAAAAAAATATTGATAAAAATATTTTTTTACATCTCTTACCCAACCTCCACCTAAATTCATGAAATTTCAAGAAATTAAATTCTGTAAGCAAAAATGGTTTTATTAGTTAAACGCAGGACTCATTGGGGAATGTAAATCATGTATATTTTAAAACCATTTTAGCTCCTTTTACCGAAAATCTGCTCCGAATAGTAAAATAAAAAAATGCAATAAAACTATGACATTATTAATTAGATAAGCTTTTTATTGCTTTAATAAATAAATGTCAGACATTAAAGTCTAAAGAAGAAAAAAATCGATGAATAATGAAATTTTAAAAGAATTGTTTTCATTTTTGTTTTTAATTATAATAACTGATAGTTTCAAAAGTATTTTTTAAATATTTTCAAAACTTGTAGACGTTAGGCTGATCGGTTATAAAATGAAGACAATATTTACTAAAAGAAAATTGAAAAGTTTAATACAAATCATCTAGCCATCGTATTTCTAAAATAATTTTCTGTGGTGGGTATTTGAAGTTTTTTTTTTTTTTGTATGGCAATATCTACGTGTATATTAAAAGGTTATGTGCTTCAGGGTTTCTTTCACTTACTGGGAAAAATTGTACAATTTTATCACTAGTGAACGCCATACGCTTATCTTATCTCGCTTCTGTCAACACATTTCAGTTATGATGGAAAGGTTAGAAAGTTCAACTCTGTGTTTAAAAATAGTTTTATTTTAAATTTCATGCTATAAATAACATTCAATTTGCTATTTTTTCCAAAATAATGTGCCACAGATGTAAATTTTATTTTTGCAAGATAAAAAAAAAACGAGAATCAAACTTTTGTTTACAAATGTGTCGATCGCTAGAAAATGGCTGAAAAATTGACAAATTAAAAAACAATATAAATTTGTTATATTCCAATCAATATAATTTCTGTTTGAAATACACCAGAGTATTTTGCTTACCGGAATTAATAAATTTAATCATTTACCTTTCAATTAAAACTAAAATAAAAATTTCTAGAAAACTTTTTTATTTTTAAAAATTCAATTCAAATGTTATCGAAAATGAGAGGAAGTAATTAATTGTTTTTCATTGTAACTTTAATGTAAATATAAAATTATTCTTGGAAATTAACAATCAAATTGATAAATAGTGTTTAATATCAATTATATGTATAAATTCACTTTCATCATGTATCTAGGCTTGTAATGTATTACAATTCTAATCATCGCTTTTTTAAAACAATAAAACTGTCGACAGTGAAGGTAGCTAAAAAATAAAGATGATGTCATGGTAAAAAGAAAAAACGTCTTTTTGACACTCCATTTTTCTGCGATTACGAAGGTTCATGTTTACCAAAATTATTTCAAGGAAAAATAATCTTTGTACCGTTCTTTTATTTGTTCTCTGTAGCAAACAATAGCAACGGCTTGTCGCAATTTGCTGTTCTGTTCAAACGTTTGGATCGGCATCCATGAGAAAATCATAAAGAAAGTTAAAATGAGAGTTTTCTTGGCCGGATCCTTTGAATGCGAGTCATTGCATAATCTGTCAGCTGCCAATACTGTTCTTATTTTCATTATTGTATTTGTGCAAAGATACAATCAGCCGTCGTACTGCATTTAAACAAAAATAAAACAAATAAAGCTCCCACTGTTCATAATGCTGTAGCCTTTATTGTTGCTCATCGCGCATGCGCAAACACGTATGCACACACATTTGAAGTTGGCGTCTACAGCATCAATATTTTAAGTTAACCAATATTACCTTGAGCATTTTCACAGAAAACTCTTTTTTTGCACAAAGTACTCATTATTATTAATTTTTGTTAATGCAAGTTGTATTTTCAGGGAACTGCAATGTAATAATAAACTTTTTATTTTTTATTTCGCTATTTATGTTATTTTTTTTAGAATGGTGTTTGAATAAAAAACGTGTTTTTTTTGTTTTTTTTTTTTTTGTCTTTATGCTATTTTCAAAAAAGCTGTTTGGCTTAACTGTTTTGTAAATAAATTTGATTAAAAATAAAGTTGGTTTAAGCGTTTTATTTTTCCTAAAACTAATTTTCTTTCAAAGTACACTTGTGACACATGCACACACCTGTGGAATCACACACACACACACTTGTGAAAACACACACACTTACGCAATCACGCAGTTGTATGTATTAAATTTTGTATGTAACCATTTTATATTTGAATAAATGTAAGCTGCTTGCTGATTGATTTGAGCTAGCCAATCAGAATCAAGGTAAGTGAACTACATATTTACCGCCAAATTGTGAGGGTGTTTGAGACCCTATATATATATACAATTTGCCGCGCATTTTCAGACAGTTGGCAGCAATTCCAGATAACACCAAGCAAGGCAGTGATAGTCACAGCTGCTCGCGATAGCAAGCCGCTATCGAGGAGTTGCGTTCTTCTATATCAAGTAATTCTCTCACACACCCGAACTAATTGCAAGACGCAATTAGATGTTTTTTATTTCTTTAAATAACACATGTACAAATTATTACAGTTGGCACCAGAATTTCTTACGCACACATCATGTAGAAATATACGAGCTTTAAGTCCAACTCACTCTCTCATACAAATTCATTCTTTTGTACAACTACAAAAATGAACGTTATTCATGAACTCTTAGATTTGAACAATTCTTTTTGGTAATAATATTCCTCACATAAATTTCTTATCACACTGATAAATCTTACAGCAACAATGAACATTTCAACTTACGTCAAAAGCTCTAACGAAAATTTTCATACAGTCCATGGAAGACACTTTCAAACAAATAATTTCAACATCTATGTAATTTATGTATTTCTTGTTAATATTTGTTAAATACACTTTATAGTTGCAAATTGATGCATTGGCAACTTCATTCCACTTTCTATTTGCTTGTTTAATGAATGATTTTCAACGCTCATAAAAATAATGGTGGTTTGTAAGGATTTAGTTAAGAAGTTCCTTTGGGAAATGGCCTTGTGCCATGTAAAAACCCAACAGAGAAATTAATCCAAATTAACCTTGCAACAGAATCTCCCACACACTCATTTCTTTTCACTGCTAAGTGAATTACTCGTTATCGTATTTATTTATCCCCCACTCTGATACACGTGATTTTTCTCCTATTTCAATGAACAATAAGCGAATTTAGGATATAATTGATGGTGCTGAAGGTTAAACACAATACCGAATGTAACATAAACGATGACACCATTTAAACTGAAGATGTTAGTGGAAGTGAACCTCACTTAACTGATTAAGACAAAAAAAACAAAAAAAAAAACATTAAAAATCGGTTTTCTAAAAAATGGGAACCCGCACACTCCAAATTGATCAATTAGTATAACACAATCTTACTAACGATCGATAAATACTGGACGAGCATTCTTAATTAGCCCTAAAATATTTAGATAGGATGTATTTCTGTTGGAAATTCGTTGTAATCATGTTTAAGAAAATACAAGAAGGAAATTTGAAATATGAAAGAAAGAAATTTAAGAAAACTAGTGTAACTAAACTGACCATATTTTAATACCTCTGAAATCAAAATGTTTCAATATATGTAGTGTGTGTGTGTGTGTGTGTGTGTGTGTGTGTGTGTGTGTGTGTGTGTGTGTGTGTGTGTGTGTGTGTGCGCGTGTGATAAAAGTAGGAAGAAAGTAAGTCGTCAAAATTAATCTTTTTATTGTGTACTCTGACAAAAGGTACACCAAATCAAGATTATCCTGTCTGACAGTATTGGCAAGAGTCTTGGCAGTAATATCCACAATCGACAAGGCCTATGGCTAACGTGTGAATCGATTAACAAATGTCAATATATATGAGTAGTGGAGTTAAAATGGCTAGTCTGGAATAGGAAATTTGTCAACTAGTGTTCAATATATGCCTATAGATTTGTGATTTCTGAGATGCCAGGCATTACGCGCGAGTGTTTTTCATTTTATGCCAAACGTTGTGATATTAGTTCGGTAGGGACCTTCCTTCTAGAATGAGAGGAGGTGCGAATGATATAATGGATATGATTTTTTTCTTTTTTTTTTTTTGTGGGGTGGGGGGTGGACTAATGAAATGAGAAATCGGAGTGTCGAGTCAGAATTTCAGTCGTGTTCGTTACATTCACTTATGTGCAAACACCCTTGAGAAAGGTAAGAACCCATCTCCTCCCTCAAGTAGCGTTAAATAGTAAGACTTGTATCTGGAAAAAAACATTGTTATTCTCAAAAAATGTTAATGCAATATAAAAAATAAAGAATTATTCTTACAATGCAAAATATATTCAGCTTTCAAGTGTTAAAAAACAAACAATCAATCCGAGATATGACAAGTTATGCAGAATATTAACAGTTCACCCTGTAGTTATTGTGGTTTACCTGTGAAATTTTCACTTGCCACACCAAATCAGAATTAGAAACTGCAATTCTCTGTAAGTTTAGACGTGAAGAAACTCTGAAGTTGGAAGATTCTGTTATTCAGAAGCCAATGTTTTTCTGCCGATTGGAGAGTTGAATTTATTTCTGATGCAAGGAAAGTACATCTCCTGTGATGTTTGCCTTTTACTAAGAGACTAATGTTTGCCTTTTACTAAGAGACTAATATACTGTATATCACGTAAATGTCGATTGGTTTTTCGCCTGCAACGCGATGTGTAGATGCTTATGGTCAATTAAAAATGGAGTTGTCGATCCTCGAAGAGTTGACGAGAATAGACTGGAGCTACATAAGTTGTATAGAACTCCCAACTGAAAGATGAAAAATCTTCGCTCTTCTATTGTAGTCAGAGCCAGTGCAGTGATTTCGAGTTGTCCCCGATCACCATCGGAATTCAAGATACGGAGCTCACCATTCAAGTACGTTTCAATTTTCGTAATGTTGTATTCGTATAAAATCCAAATTTTATTGTAATCTAATCATATTATAGTGGATTGCTTATTGTTTTCCCGTTAGTAGTGAAGGGTAATTGTATATACCGTTACAGGTTAACGGAATTTTGCCTTGTGGTAGATAAGTCAAAAATGATTATAAAATCAAGAAAGGCAATTTGAGTAGAAAATAACATTTATATATACACATGTCAATTAATGTTTTACAATTAAAGCAATACTTGAATATAGGTCCAACGAAGGTTAAACTGTTCATGGCAAATATAATGCTGAAAAAGATAATTTGTGCTTAGGAATGTGAGGAGCGGAGGAATGTCTTTGAAGTAGTCGCTCCTTAGGTCAGTAAGTACTTTTGAGACAGGTGAGAAAGAAAGAGGCAAACATAGTAGCCGCTCGACTTAGGTCAAAGGGATTGGTTACACTCTTCTCCTCTGGTCTGTGCCTGTCTGTCTGTTGGGGTCTTGTCTCGACTTTTTATATCTGCTTTTTGGATCAAAAGCAGCTTGTTTGGAATTTCACACTTGTATTTGATTCTGGGCTTCCCATTGGCTGGTAAATAAAATTCGTGTAGGCTCGCGAAATGGAAATTTGATATTTGATTAATTTTTATTTTTCAACCGGAACATCTGCGCGAACTCGGTTGCGCATCGACGAGTTTTGTTCATTTGCTTTCTGGTCGTTATACAGCAAACATCCGGTCCCTCGCTTTTGTTCGGTCGGTATCACCACAATATACAACAATGGATGCAATATAGGTGAACAATTCAACTAGAAAAATTGAAAATAAATACAATAGAAACATGCAATAATAGATCATTCTATCTATATATATATAAATGGATATGTCTGCGTGTTTGTGTGTCTCCATTCTAACGAACGCTACTCCTCCGAAATTGGGTCACTTGTCGATCATGATATGAACCTTTGATATACACAAAATGTTTTCGAATCGATTAACAGGGTACGGCAGAAATCACCGAAACGCTTAGAATTTACAAACTCTTCTCCTCCAAGACGCCTTATGCGAATTCAACCAAAATCAGGTAGCCAAGGTCCGAACCTTTGATATACACAAAAGTTTTTCAAATCAATGTACAGAGTTCGTTAAAAATCGACGACAAACATAATTTCGAGTGGTCTTTTGTGCATTTATTCAAAATACTTCACTCAAGCTCAACCAAAATCGAGTCACTGATAGATCAAGGGCATATGACTTGATATGCGAACAAAAATTTCAATTAACACAAAATTAATGGAAAAATAATGCTTTTGAGATCGTTTATTTCTCCAAAACGCTTAGTTGTATTCCAACAAAAATCGGGTCTTTTTTGTAACTTCTACGTTATCATATGCCATAACCATTTCACCTTTTCTACATATTGCCAACTCCTCCGACGTTTCAGGGACAACGCATTCACTTCTTCTGCGTCACAACGTCAACGCATCATGTTACAGGCTCCTTTAACGCCTGTCATCTTCTTCCAGTTATACATATATCATTCTCGTTTATGAACAAAATAGATCAAGCATGAATTTCGTTTTACAAATACAACAAAAACCAATACTTACTTCGCATTTTGTTACTTTACGCGTCACGGCAACCTCATACTGGAGCTTTTTGAATAAGCACTTGACCTTACCATTTCAACATAACCACTAAAAATCCCCGAGCAACGCCGGACTATACAGCTAGTATTGAATAAATTAACAATATTCTACGGCAATGAAAACATGAAAAACCTCAAGTAAATATTAAAATAACATGTTTTTCATGTTAAAAAATTTAAGCATTTCAACATTCAGCTGTTACATACATACTTATGAACATTAATGAGTATGTTCCAATCCTCTATTGGACACTATTGTGAGAGGGTTATATTGCTGTTTAGCAGTTCACCACTGGCAGTAGTTATCTACTTAATGCAGCTGGCGAGTATTGTATTTTGTTAATGCTATAAAAGTTACTATTTTATTTTCCAACCTCCGATCTGGTTATTCCTCATTCCATAACCTTTTTAGGTTACAATATTTTGGCGACGAGGAATTTGGCCGAACTCAAGTAAACGTTCACAAATACAATATTCTACGAACGAAGATATCGGCAAAACTTACGAGAAAAAAAAGCTCACAGATACAACAAAGTTTGCGAACAAGGATTTTGGAAAACTCCGGTAAAAATTGACCAAGGTTACATTGGCGAAAAAATATCAAGAAATTACCAAAGCTACAAAGCATCGTTCCATAAAAGATAGCATAAGCTATCCACCCCAGTTTCAGGTCAAAACATATTGGAACGATCCAATATCAATGAACCAGCCAATCATAGTTGTAGATTGCGTTCTAAGCAATCTCATTGGTCCAAACCAGGTTTTGCGCCAAAAATCCTAAAGGCCCATTTGAGCCGATTTTTGATCTTTGAAACGTATATAAGCCGTCCTTTTTGGACCCTTGCTTCAGTGCACCCAACTTGTTAATCGAACCCACGTCGGTCAAGTTCAAATACTTGGACCCGCAGCACTCCTTTTTTCGCGCGCTCACTTTCTTCTCAATTTTTCCTATATACGTGCTACGGATTCTAGGGTCACTCATATTCATTCACATTCACATCACACTTTTCTATTTCAGTCAAGATTTTCCTCGTTTGTTTCAAGAAACTTTCAACGAACTATTTCATTTTTTTTAAATCGTATCACCCCGAACAATGCGGTAACGCCACTGATGTGCAGGGGGCTACGTAATAGTGAGAAGATTGGAAAAGAGAAAGCCGGAAACCACATCCTAAACAGGGAACAAGGGACGAGCCTCTTAACCTGTTCAATAGACGTGGGTGGAGTGTGAACCGGGCGATAGATAGATCTATCTACTCCAGTTGAAAAACAAAACAAAGTGAGAAGATTGGAAAAGAGAAAGTCGGAAACCACGTCCTAAACAGGGAACAAGGGACGAGCCTCTTAACCTGTTCAATAGACGTGGGTGGAGTGTGAACCGGGCGATAGATAGGTAGATCTATCTACTCCAATTGAAAAACAAAACAAAGTGAGAAGATTCCTTTGTTATCTTACAAACAACATTCACGAAACCTATATCTACATCTCTGTTGAAAAGTAATGTTCAGACATTTTTTTCATACATATTCTGTTACACATTCTGTGACACAAAAAATGAATACTGAATATTCTTATAATTTAGAAGATTAAGATATTTACTGTTTCATCACTAATGACTGACAAGGTATGTAATTTCAATTCAAATATTATTTGCATTCGAACTTTGTGCAAAGCTACGAACTTTCCTAATGTGCACTTTGGTTGGCTCTTTATTGATTTCGTATTTGAACTTTCTTCAAATATTAATTTTGTCAACGAACTGTATTCAATCTTGACTATTTCATAAAGAACTTCACTGAACATTTTTTCATCTCACAAAACCTTCACTGTTTGTATCATTGTGAACATTCATATCTTTATTGTTTGTCATTTATTAATATATAAATTTTTCTCTTGTTATTTGTTATTCAACCTGTCGTCGTCTTATTTTATAAACCGATTGTGTTGTGTTAATTTCTTGTGATCAAATTTAAAAATATTGTTGTGGAAGAATTTTGGAACGAACACTAACCTCATCACCTTTAAACCTAAACCAACTCCAACCATCCACCACAAAATGGCTATAAAATAGCTAGGAAATCATCAAAAAGTAGTAGTAGAAGTTGTGAAAACGTTCGTAATGTATAACTTTGAAACACCAATTCCGTGATTTCTTCCGTTTTTTCGTGATCACAGAATATCTACGTTCCGAGAGCATGTTATTTTGTTGAAAGTTCCATTAATTGTGGGTTCAGTATGTTCGGTGGGTGGGGACGCAAGTTGCATTCTGCGGAGGAGCCGCAATGTTGCTAAGCACGGCACCGGCACTATATATATATATATATATATATATATATATATATATATATATATATATATATATATTGATTGATTGATTGAAATTGTAGGAGGATTTTTGAAATAATTAGATAATCCATCAAGTTTTTTATTAGACCTCAACAGAATGCAGAAAGCACTGGACGGCCGTTTCGTCCTATACTTGGGACTCACCAGCAGGAATTGAAACGCAAACAGTTGCGTTATTAAGCAGATGTCAAACCAACTGTACCACGGGCCCCGGTGGCGAATAGGTAACTAATTAAACTTGATATAGCGCCACTCATTCACATATTCCTAGGAGGAACTCATCCAAGTTCTTTCAAAAAGCATTGGTAGTGGATGTTCACCGCTGATGAGTCCCATATAGGACGAAACGGCGGTCCAGTGCTTTCTGCATTCTTTTGAGGTCTAATAAAAAAACTTGATGAATTATCTAATTATATATATATATATATATATATAAAGACAATATATATTTGTGTATTTAGGCAGCAAATTTTCTTATATACATACTGGGTATTGCTCTAATTTAATTATGACTAAAAACTAATTAAGTTTTGTCGTCAAAATTATTCTTATTATTACCAGTACCCAATATATATATATATATATATATATATATATATATATATATATATATATACGCTCTCACACTCTGGAAGAATGGTAGACTTTGAAAAACAGTAGCTACTCTGGCATGTACGCATCGCTCATTCAGTAAAATAAATTAGAGCAATCTGGCTATTGGGCGCATAATGATAATATACGCGCTAAAAAGGTTTGCCTTCTTCCACCGAACGCCTATAGCCCAGAGGTAGAATCGCCGACTGACGCCAATTCGGTTGGGTTTCAATCCTGGGTTAAAAAGCAATCGGAGTCTAACCGTAGTGATGAGCTGTGATACAGCGAAACAGATCTGTCTGCGGATGACAATATATATATATATATATATATATATATATATACCTACTTGACTGCTACACACTACCATATTCAGTACGCTGAAGTTCAAAGAAAAAAATAAATGTTTTTAAAATTCGGTATGGCTTTTACACTTACAGTGACACGCATAAGTATTGAATACATGTTATTTTCTTTTATAACTTTAGTTTATGTTCGCCATTTCGCGTGATATTTGGTAAGTAATATCTCGTAAAGTTGTTTTAGTTTGAATCCATTTTTTTTTTTTTTATCAAATTTCAAAATTATCCTATGCAAAAGTATTGGATACATGACACTTTTTTCAAATTTCCAATGGAAACTTTGTATTTTAAAAGACTTTAAATATTCAAATTTTCGATAATATTGGAATGTTATCTCTGACCAATCAGAGAAGCACACAATTGCTTACAAGATAGTGCTACTAATCATCTGACTCTTTGATGTGCATTCCGCAATTCAAGGATTAAAAATGGCAAAAACTAAAGAATTATCCTGAGATATGCGAAATAGAATCATTGGACGTCACAAAGGAGGACAAGGTTACCAAAAAATTAGCAAAGAAATTAATCTAGTACTAAGTACAGTAGAAAATATCACCAGAAAGTATAAGAAGTATAGCGACAGTACAGCAAACCTTCCAAAAAATGGAAGACCAAGAAAAATAAATGAGAGGACTTCAAGGTGGATCAGTAGAAATGTGCAAAAAAAACCCTTCATTACTCGTTCTGAAATTAAAACTGATCTTGAGGGTAATGGAATTAATGTAAGTAAGAATACCATTAGAAGAGCTCGATATCGTACATGCTTTCATTCAAGATCACCAAAAAAGTGCCTTTACTGAAAACCAAACATGTCAAAGACCGATTAAAGTTTGTTGAAACTTATGAAAAGAAAGGTATGCAGTTTTGGGAAAAAATAATCTGGTCGGATGAAACGTAAGTTGAACTATTCGGAAGGAACACAGCGACAAGTGTTTGACGAAAAAATGGCACTGCCTTCAACAAACATAATACCATCCCCACAGTTAAGTTTGGGGGTGGTTCCATTATGATATGGGGATGCTTTTCATCCAAGGGCACTAGTGAGTTACAAGTTATCCATGGTAAAATGAATGGTAGCATGTACAGGGAGATTCTAGAGAAGGACCTTCAGAAATCTGCAACTTCTTTAGGACATGGTCGGAATTTCGTGCTTCAACACAACAATGATCCCAAATATACTGCAAAACTTACAAAGGAATGGTTTGAAAATAATGGCATTAGTACTCTCAATTGGCCAAGTCAGTCTCCTAACTTGAATCTAATTGAGGATTTGTGAAATATTTTGTTCATAAGTGGAATCCACAAAATATCAATCAATTAGAGGAATTATGCAAGGAAGAATGGGGCAAAGTAATGGTTGATCAGTGTGGAAAACTTGTGACCAACTATAGAAAGCCACTGGAAACAAAACAGAGGCTACACAACAAAATATGAAATCGATGTATCCAATACTTTTGCATAGGATAATTTTGAACTTTGATTAAAAAAAATAGATTCAGATATGAGTTATTAATTTTATTTCCACATACTTTACGAGATATTACTTACCAAATATCAGACGAAATGGCAAACAAACTAGAGTTATAACAGAAAATAACATGTATCCAATACTTGTGCGTGTCACTGTACATGTCGCGTGAATACATATCTCAAAAGAAATAGTACCCCTCTTTTTGCTCCTCATGTTTGTTTGTTTTTAATTTTATTTTATTTACTTCGGTATGTGAATATGTATGTTTATATACAGTTTTATAAACAGTCAACCAACCAAAACTTTATATTTCATAATCAACTAAAAACTATTGATATTTGAACAAAAGCAAACAACAAATTCGTTTTTAGAAATGCATTTACGAAATCGAAACAACTTGAATGAATTTTTACTCGAGATGAAAATTAGGTTCACTATGACTAGGAGAAATTATGCCCATAAGAAGTGACCATGAATTGTTCTCTACCCAATCAAAAATTCTCTACCCATCAAAATTTTATGGCTACTATAAAAAGACTGTATAGTTTCTTTTGGCTGTTACCACTAAGCTATAAGGAGGGCCGATATTGGAAGCATGGTATTACACTGGAATTGAAATTTGGGGTTTGATATGATAAATAATGATACAAAATATTTTTCCGAAATGGTTATCATTTTTTCCAGAAAACTTGTTTGAAGATTAAGTTTAGAATCAAAATCGTAGCGCTGTGATTTTATTCCGGAAATCAGTGAAATTCTTATAGAACAGCCTTATAAAATTTGTAATTTTCTGAAGCTTTACAAATTTTATATGGACAAGATGCATGGCACAAGTACATTATTACTAAATCATTTTACCATCAAATAAGACTTGTTGCGGGGGCCGAAATAAGGTAAAGCGCAAACTTTTACATATGTGAAAACAGCAAAGACAGAGGCCAAGATTGAGTTTCAATGTCAATTTTATTGTGATAAAATCAACGAGCAAAACGTTGGAAATCAGAAAAGGCTGGAACGTCGGCAGCGGTTGGCAGGATCAGCTCAGGCTAGAACATTGTCGTCGGCCGGCGGGAACGTCGTCAGCGTCTGGTATGAAAGTTGTCAGCGTCTGACAGGATTGACAGGCTGGAACGTCGTCGGCCAGCAGAAACGTTGCATGTACGGTTCAAGCTGAAAAGTCGTTGTTGGAAGGCTGAAACGGCACAGGCGGGAAAACGGCCGTCGGTCTGCAGGAACGGCGCAAGCGGGAAAGCCGTCTGCGTCTGGGAGAAACGGCTCAGGTTGGAAAGTTGCAATTGAACGTAGTCCAAGGACAGGTTCAGTGTTAGCCTAGAACGTGTACATACCCAAGCAGGAGGTGGGCGAGGTAGCACGTGTGCGCTGCAGCCATGGGATGGCCCGTGTTTTGCTTCCTTTGCAGGGTTCGACCGCGGTTAAACGGGACCGCTGCGATCTAGCACGTGCGAAAGTCACGGCAATTGAACTTGAACAGTCATCATCTCCTTTGCCAGATCGAAGGCGAGTAAGGAAATCTCAAGTGGACTAAACCGTTCCACCTCCGAAGCAGAATCAAACCTAAAGCGGAGGCCGTAGCTAACTAAAACGTAATGCAATTCAAGGATCAACCGCGGGTAGAGAGGGATTGCAAATGAAACTGGAGGTGGCTGAAGAGCGGAAAGTGAGTATCTGAAAACAGATTCTATACTTTGACCCTACTCCCCGGGTCAAGGAAGGTTATTTATCCATCCTCCCCACCACTGAGGTGAGATACAAGGTCGGGTAGCTGATCAAAGATTATCCAGCCCCCGCCTACGCGGCAACAGGGTAAAAAGCTTGTCAAACCTAGTCATTGCTTGTCAAAGCTGGTCAGGATTTACCCTACTCCCAAATTGAAGTGAAATGTAACACAAGGTCGTTTTTTAACGTGAAGAATCTGAGCGCATACGCTCAGGCTACTGGTCAAAGATTTCCCAGGCTCCGCTTACGCGGTAACTGGGTACAAAGCTAGTCTTAGCGTGTCGAAAGTTAACCAACTTTCCGACTGAAGCGAGGTGTAACACAAGGTCGGTTTTTAACGTGGGGAACATGAGCGGGTAAGCTTAGGTTACTTGTCAAAGATTACCCAAACCCTCGCCTACGCGGTAACTGGGTCTTAGATGGTCTAAGCTGGTCATCCAAACCTACACAAAACATTTAGACTCATAATTTGTGTCTAACAGTATTATGATATTATATACATGTTTTCGCTTTTATTAAATATGATCTAACAAATGATCTAACATATATTATTAATTGAGTGGCCTTTTTATAATATTTTACTTCATTTTTTTACACATTTTACTTATCAAATACAGGTAAAAAGAAAATGCACGTTTTGTTTGTGGTGATTCATAACTAGAATTCTGGTTTGAATATATTTTCCATTCAAAATATCTAATATAAAAAATACCAACTTCATTTGAACTTATTCTCGAAATAATAAAATTTTGAAATCAGTTTATACGCAAAACCTGCGGAAATT
This sequence comes from Ascarosepion bandense, assembly GCA_037127315.1. Classification (NCBI taxonomy): domain Eukaryota; kingdom Metazoa; phylum Mollusca; class Cephalopoda; order Sepiida; family Sepiidae; genus Ascarosepion; species Ascarosepion bandense. Next base: position 725,606 of record JBBBDQ010001763.1, on the reverse strand, counting down.
AGATATATCTGTGCAAATTTTGGACGATCTTTAAAATTAAATACCCAAACATTGGTAAAAGCTATGATTCTAATTTTTAATGGCATCATTTATCACCTCAATCTCCATCTTTTATATTCGGTGCAATGATGATTTTCTCAAAAACATAAAACCCTGCCTTAAAGGGCAAGGAACATTTAAAGAGTTACATACTGTTACGAGGATGCATTTATATAAAAAATAATATTAATAATGTCTAAAAAAGGTTAAAAGTTATAGTAAGGGATTCTATTAAGTCCTACTCGTTATTACAAAAAAGTTTTAATTCATGAAGTAGTTGTTAAATAGATAAATTAAGAATAGAACGTTTTGGAAGATTGTAGAATGTTCGAGTAAAATCTAGAGAATTCTAAAGGATTCTAGAAATATGCAAATTAGGTGTTAGCCCTTATAAAATAGGTTTTGGGAAGAGAGTAGTTAGTTGTTAAAAGGATTTGCTGACATTATCAACTCCGGCTTTAATTCAAGGATTTGTATATCCAACCGAAAGAATCTCTAAGAAAAGTTGCCGACCAACTAAAACGTGGAAGAGAAACTCATAGAACTAAATGGGTAAATAGAAATTTTTGACTCTTTCACTGACCATACAAAAAATTATTCTTTATATACACATTTAAAGATTTCCATAAATTATATCACTTAAACTTCTTCGCTATCTTAACTGGGTCAAGATACTTGACTCACCTTCCTTCCCTTTTGTAACACTTACCCGTAACACTTGCTAGTAGTAAACTGTATGTATCTGTTTTGAATGCAAAAAAAATTGTAAATTTTTGTAAATATTTTTATTTTGTGTTATCGTCAATTAAATATTTGTTTGTGATTAAGCTCTGTGTTTTGGTCAATCATTTTTCTCCTTTTGTTACAACTTATAACACGTAACAATACCAACTAGATGAAATAGGCAATTCTTAGTTAATTAAAGAGAACTAACTTTGTTCCATGATAATGCTCGACTATACATTACAGAAACTATATTAAAAAATAACGAGGTATTTTGCTTCATTTATCGTATTTCGCAGATTTGGTATTAGTCAATTACCATTTCATTAAATATTTAAACAGTTTTTAAGCAAGGAAGATATAATAACAGAACAGACAATTCAGAGTATACTATCTGATGTGAAATGAGGGAGATGGCATAGTAACAAACCTTTTGAAAGATTAGAGATATGAATTTCTCATAGAATCAGTACAGTGCATTCTGGAAAAAGTGGTATCTCAAAATTTCAGTCTATGGCTAGTAATGTTAGATTATAAAAAAGAAAGACTAAAGGTGTTTTCAATTACCTCCTTCGATTACATTTCTGTCAAACATATAATAACATCAAACTGTTATTCTGAAATATACTTATAAAGAGATAAACAAGCACCTTGCATGAAACTTATACAGACACAAGGACATGCAGTTTTCGGGAATGGTTATTCAGCAATAAGCCAGCTATATACAATAGATAAACTAATCGAGAAAAAAAAAACACGATATAACTAAACACACTCACTATAGTCAACTATGTAAAGGCATTTGACACAGTAGAACACGCTGCAGTTTTGACTTGTCACCTGAGCAGGATAAGTAAATTTATATAAAAGTTATTAAAGTAATTATAATTGAGTTATTATATGTTAACAGTATCACAATAATCTTACTATACAAAGACACAGGTTGGAAACGGAATGAGTCAAGGGAAGACGAATTCTGTAAGCTAGTTAAAGAGTTTGAGTTTATTGTTTAACGGTATATCAACTCCTCTAGGTTACTTAATGGCCAAAAGGTGAGGTTTTAAGGTATTTTTTTTTAATGTTCAGTTATATTGAGACGTTTGATTTAGTCAGATTTTGATTATTTTTTTTTTCAATTTTTATTTTAGAAAACTGAAGATGTCTTCTAGTTTTGTATTCAAAAATGTATTGCTGGTAATAATTTTTTTATCCTTCGAAAATGTATTATTTCAATAATTTTTTTTCTTCAAAAATGTTGGCAATATTTATCCTTTAATAATGTATATGTCTATTTTATGTATATATTTCTATAAAAAGTCTTTTTATATCTTCATAGTGTTTTGACCCCAGTTTGGGGGATAACTATTTGTCCATCGCTGGAACCCTAGCAGGTGCTACCACTCCGGGTCAAGGTGGACCTGAGAACAACAGCAATTAAGTGTTGGTTCCATGCTCCTCACAACCTTCCAATCAGAGGCCTTGCTACTCAATGCATTTTACCGTCATACCCAGGACCTAGTTAAAGAGTGTCTTGAAAGCATCTTCTGAAAAATGATCATGGTTGGAATTTGGAGTAAACGTAAACGAAGAATATTAGAACCATCTACAATTATCTGACGACATTTGACTAATATAGGTCATCGGAGCAGAGGAATTACATGAACTACCAAATGACTTTCAAGAGGAAAATCTCAGTGTAGGTTTGAAAATCAACAGATTTTTTTTTTAATCATATCACCCCGAGCAAGGCGGTAACGCCACTGATGTGCAGGGGGCTACATAAAAGTGAAAAGGTTGGAAAAAAGAAAGCCGGAAACCACATCCTAAACAGGGAACAAGGGATGAGCCTCTTAACCTGTTCAATAGACGTGGGTGGAGTGTGAACCGGGCGATAGTTTAGTCTATCTACTCCAACTGAAAAAAAAAAATAAAAAAATAAATAAAAAAGAAAACAGTGAAAAGATTGGAAAAAGAAAGCCGGAAACCACATCCTAAACAGGGAACAAGGGATGAGCCTCTACACCTGTTCAGTAGACATGGGTGGAGTATGAACCGGGCGATAGTTTAGTCTATCTACTCCAATTATAAATATAACAAAACAATGTTAAATTGTAGCATATTGAAAAGATAATAAAAACAGATGATGTAAAACGGAACTCTTCCAGCTTTTCATCTGTTTTATCTAAATATCTGCAATAGGCGTAGACTTGGGACGGAAGCTGACATTAAAGAAAGAACTTGAAAATGATTTAAAACGACGTATAACGATAAAACGAAAAACATTTTATAGCAATGCAGAAAATAATGACAAATCCTAAGAGATGGAGAGAGGTCCACATGAATTAGAGAACAGAGCAAGATAAGAAATATCAAAGACGTGATTAAACAACAAACGTGAAGGTGGACTAGGCTCATGGCAAAAAAAAAAAAAAAGAATAGATGAAGCAAAAAGTTATTTCACTTGTGGCCCAGATACCAGAAGAAGTCAGAAGAAAAACAGATGGCGAAAAAAGATAAAAAGTTTGTCTTCCAGAGGAGAGAATATCATAATTTGAAAAAGACCTTTGTCCACCAAAAGATTTGCAAGAGTTGAGGCTGTAGCAGCTGAAGATGTTAATGATGATGATGATTATAATGATGATGGTGTAAATGTTTCATTTTCGTATCAGTGTGTCAATTCAGTTCCTATTTGGAATAACTATATGGTGTTTTTTTAATAGATTTATTGGTTCTTAATGCAGGAATTAAAAAAATATTTTGTAAATAATCTATATATATATATATATATATATATAGGTTATAATATATATATATATATATAGTTATTTATAATATATTTATAATTTATATTTATAATATATATAGAGGTTATATATATATATATATATATATATATATATATTTAGTTATTTATAATATATTTATAATTTATATTTATAATATATATATATATATATATATATATATATATATATGATAAGGAAATGAAAGAATTGATAGATTAAAAGCCTACTGTTCATGCATTTACTTTTATAAAAAGTGCTCAATACAGAGTAGAGCTTAATATTGTAATTTTTATTACAATGGTTTTTAAAAGCATAATATCACTACACAAAAATTTTCATGTTTCAGATCAGTATTGTTTTTCTTCCAGTGATATTTTAAAAATAAATAGGGAAAATGATTTATTTTTGAAAATATAAGCTGAATTCATGGTTATTCAGAAAATTAAGGAGGAGTGGTTGGAGAAATTTAAACATCATCTGTGCGTGTCAGAATAATTCAATCAAAAGTGAGAATTAGGTTGAACTAAATAGGTTTGTAACAAAATTACAATATATATATATATATATGTGTGTGTGTGTGTGTGTGTGTGTGTGTGTGTGTGTGTGTGTGTCAATTAATAAATATACATACAGGTATACACACATATATGAAATATTATTCAGGTGTTAATAAAACAGTGCTGAATGTAATATAAACAAAATTATTAATCATGTATTAATAATATATGACTAAACTCACAACATAGTAAAACAGAAACGCGGTTTTACCTAAAACAACTTGTCGAGACTAATAATAATAATTTTATCGAAATAGACAGTCTCTCCTTCTCTGCACCTCTCTCTCTCTCTCTCACTCTCTCTCTCTCTCTCTCTCTCTCTATATATATATATATATATATATATATATATATAACTTTAGCACTCTTAAGTAGAATTTTTACCTTGCTAATGCAGGTAACTGTTATCAGTGAAAAATGGTGCGTTTAATTTTCATCGTTGTGTTTTTATATTATGGCAACACTAACAATTATCTTGAGTAAAATCAACCTCAAAAGATTATGCAGTAGAAGTGGGAGTTATACTTGTGAATAATGCAGTAAGCTAAATATTATATATATATATATATATATATATATATATATATATATATATATAGAAAACAGAAATACGGGGTGTTCCAACGAGAGAAGTTGGTATAGAAGAAAAAAGTGCGGGAAGCCGTGAACGTTTTGTTTAAAGTGTAAATTTATTGTTATTAATATTACTTGCTATTTATATAATATATTAAGTGTCCATAATGGTATTTGTGTCGCTACACGTGTTTCGAGTCCAAAGTTGACTCACTTCAGGCGAATAAACTTGTGACTTTATATATTCATTTTTTTTAATTCCCTGAGAGAAGAGAGAACATCGCCTCACACATATCAAACATTAACTAAGGCGCAAATAAATAAGACTCGTAACTATCACATAGATTTAGCACAATATAACAAAAGGGGCTTTTACAAGATGGGTTTGCACAAGAACTTGCTTCCGTGCACCTTCTGTGAGAGAGGTGATATAAAAAAAGGTATACAAGTAGTCTTAAAGTATTTCAAAACAATTTTCGAAAAATGAAAAAAGTTTTGAGAACATAATACTAAATTTGAAAAGGACATAATGATTCACACCTAATCGTAAGGCAAAAAAAAATAAATAACTGAACGAAGGAAACTTTGGCAATTTCAAATCACCAGTGTCAAAGGGGTCTTTTTATAATCTATCTTTTACAGAACACAGTTTGTGACACTGTTACACTTTCAGAACCGAATAATACAAATCATTTCTTAAGATTTTAAACTAATCTTTTATGTAGAATTGTCTTTTTTCTATTTTTTATTTATTTATTTATTTATTTATTTTATTTTTATTTTTTTTGTAGTATGCGATGTCATAGGTAAAATATCATTAAAAAGTCAGGAGTTTCAAAGATTGTTTCCCCTACAAAACGTTCACTTAGGTTTCATAAATTTATGCCAATTCTGGTCAACCATACTCAGCTTGTCAACACATTCGGCTGTCATCAATCACTTCACGCGTCAGAAACCTATGACCTCCGTGATTAATAATTACTTTTAATCTAAATTTCATGCTATAAACAAGTAATACTTGTTTCAAGTCAGATTAATTTAATTTGAAATTTTCGAATTTTCCAAAAATAAGGTGTCACAGATGTATATTTCATTTTGCAAGATTTTTAAAACCGAAAATTAACTTTTGTTTATAAACCTGTCAAAAATGAACAAAAAACTGATAACTTTTGAAAACTTTCAAAAAGTCGAAATTCCAATCAATATAATTCCTATTTGAAATACACCAGAGTATTTTGTTTACTGTAAATAGTAAATTTAATCATTTAGCTTTCCATTAAAAGTAAAAGAAAGCTTCTAGAAAGCTTTTTTTATTTTTAAAAATTCACTCAAAAATATAGGTATCGAAAATGAGTGGAGGTACCTATAAGTTAATTCTTTGGTCTGGTTGACTGGGAATTTTTGGTTTTGCATAACTTCTGTCTGAAGTCTTCCTAATTAATTTAATAAACAAAAATATTGAAATGTTGTCTTCACGTCTAAATTAATCGTTTAAAATTTGACAATGCATTTTCAAAGCAAATTCGAGTTATTGAGATTTATATGATTTGCATAAAATCTCCGATGATATCTTTGTGCCATTTTCGAAAGTACAAGCAACAGTACTTGAAGTTAAATCCAGTTGTCGCTGAAGAAAAACTCCGACGATATCCCTGTACCATTTTCGAAAGTACAAACAACAGTACTCGAAGTTAAACTCAGTTGCCAAGTCTGACCACCCTTATAGAAATTAGCAAAAATGTTCGTTCCGTCGCCAAATATGAGAAACGGGTTAGGAAAAAATAAAGAAAGAACTGTAAATCTTTTTTTTTTTTATGTTTTAATTTTTTATATTGTGGGGCTTGATACATTCACACCCACACACACATACATGGTGATTCAGCGTTCACGTGATAACTTAGTTTCCCGCGTAAACGATGCCAATAAAAGCGGGGAACGTCACGTGGTACGCCAGTTAGGATTTTGTCCCGGACAAGAGCAGACATGTTTCTCTAACTCACACAAACACATGCGCACTAATTGCGGGTAGCAATTAGGGGCGCAATTTTTTATTTCTCACCAGGGAAAGAACTTCTCTTTCCTTAATTTTATGCATGCTGTCAACCCTACGTAACCTTTGTTAATATATTGTTTTTCTCGTTACTTTCGCCTTTTCGTCTTTCTTATTGCCTGTTTTATTTCACCACCCAGTTACGTCGAGTCGACTCGTAAATCTAAATTAGTAATGGACGCTTCGTCCACTACAATATAAATATCATCTAGTGACTTATTTAGGTGTCGCCTGTTTATTTTCAAAATTGTGTGCGCGTATTCAATTCCGTGGTTTAGCTTGATTGAGATACCCAGTGATAATTCAGCTTAACTCTCTTAAGATCAAAAATCACAACCCAAGTAAGAGAGATTACAGTTGAAGAGGTCAGACTAGCTGCTGTATCAACACCATCAACGAACGACGGGTGTAGGATGAAGGCTTGTTCTCCGACCAGTATCAATCCTGACAAGGGACAAGCAAGCCACGGCCCTGGCTACGCTACCATATAACCTTTGCGTCATACTTTAGATTATATGAGGATATATATACTACATATTGTGGAAATTGGAGTGACACGAAAAAATTACGTCTTCTTCTGAGGAAACTTGGCACAAATGAGCATACAAAATTCGTAAGCTACATTCTGCCTCAGAAGAATAGGGAAATTACTCACGGAACTTTTCAGTCTATAGACATCACTTTTTTTTATAAAAGATGGAAATGTCTTAATTTAACTCGGAAAGAACAGGACGATTGTATCACATTCGCGTCAATAGTAAACAAACACTGCGATGATTTTAAACTGGCGAAGCTAAGTGCGAACAAATTCAAATGTTTGATATTAGTGCAAGGACTAGTTTCAACAAAAGATGCAGAAATTAGGCGAAGAATACTTAACAAATTGGAGAATGAACCGAATATAACTATGCAGCAGGTCACTGAAGAATGTCAGAGGTACGTCAGTGTAAAACAGGATTCGAAAAATATCGAAAAATCGAGTATTGCTCACTTAAATAAAAGTACGCAACAAACAGAAACAAAGTCGTTTAAAAATAATGAAACAAAGAAAAAGCAAAATACATTGCTTCCTAACACAGGTTACGGATGTGGAGCTCTATATTGGTATAAAAATTGTTTTTTCCGGAACAAAAATGTTACGCATGTAACCGAGTCGGACACAAAAGCTCACATTGCTGATCTAAAAAATAAAATCAATAGCTACATAAAATATGAAAAGTCGGACGAACTAGACTCGGGGTTAGATTTGACTATAATAAACTTGCAAACATGGAAGCGATTGGGTAAGCCAACAATAATAAAATCTAGCAAGATTGCAAGTTCTGTTACAGAGGAAAAATTAAATTCGAGGGAGAATTGAGTGTTAATACAACGTTTAACGGGAAGACTCTTAAATTAAAATTGTTCATCATGAAAAATACTAACAACCTATTTGGCACTAATTGGATGACACAATTCCAGCTTTGAAACTTACCTATAAATTCATACTGCAAAAATACTGAAAATTGGAATGCCGAAGCTGAAAAACTGAAAAAAGTATTGAAGGAAGCCGATCCAGAAATTTTTTTCTGATGGGTTAGGAAGATGTATCAAAATGATGGCAAAAGTTGAACTTTTGAAGACAACGTTCAGTCAGTATTTAAAAAGAAGCGTAATGTGCTTTTTGCCTCGTTGGAACAAATTAACGAGGAACTTGACAGATTAGCAAAAACTGGAGTTCTATCAAAGGTAGAATACAGCGAAAGGGCCGCACCAGCGGTCTATGTAAAAAAGAAATCGAAAAACATACGTGTTTGTGCTGATATATAGACAGGATTGAATGCTGTTCTGAAGAACTATCATTATCCTCTTCCCTGTCCTGAAGACATTTTTTCGAAGCTAAATGTGGGAATTTTTTTCTAAAAAATTGACCTTAGCGACGCTTAATTGCAAATTCCTGTTAAAGAGGTGAGTCCGAAGTTATTATGTATAAATACGCATCGCGGATTGCATAAATTCGAACGGTTACCGTTCGGGGTCAAGGTAGCGCCAGCAATATTTCTACAAGTCATGGATACTATGCTGAACGGCCTTGACTTCGCAGTCACTTATTTAGATGATATTCTGATGAAAAGCCAAAGTGTAGATCATGTCCACAAAGTTTTTGCTAAAATTCAAGATTATGGTTTCGAACTTAAAGAGACCAAATGTGATTTTTCATGGAAAAAATCAAATACCTAGCACACATAATCGACAAGGATGGTAGAAGACCGAATCCTGAACGGGTTACCGCGATTAAAGACATGCCGGCGCCTAATAATATCGTTTTGTTGCAGAGCTTCCTTGGACTAGAAAATTATTACCAGGCATTCATACCAAATATGCATGATTTGCGTGCCCCGCATTAAGGCTGTGACTGTAAATGAATTATCAAATCATGTAAAGGCTGTACCTTGGTAGTGAATGCACCTCATATTAAATTCAACACCTGGCCAAAAACGGACCTGCCTTGGTCTAGAATTCACAAAGATTTTGCGGGACCTCCAGAAAAATATTACTACCTCATTGCTGTCGACAGTTTCTCGAAGTGGTTCGAAGTACACAGATGCAAAAACCCAACTACAGAAATTGTAATAAAATTTTTACATGAGCTGTTCGCCAGATTCGGAATAGTAGACACCTTAGTGTCCGATAATAGAAGTCAGTTTAAGTCTAGAGAATTTAGAGACTTCTGTGAGACATAAGAGATTGAACACATCACTACTACTCCGTCTCAGCCGAGGTCAAACGGACAGGTGGAGAGATTTGTGGATACATTAAAGAGAGCTTTGAAAAAAGCTAAGGCTACACCAACTGAAAAAGCCCCTCAACAATTTATTCAAATATACAGGATTACACCTTATGACAAAACACCAGCTTCACAATCTCCAGCCGAAGTGATGTTCGCACGTCGTATACAGTCTGTTTATGACAAATTACTTCCGAAACAAACGAAGCCAGAAAGAACAAGCATCGTACTTACAAGACGGTATAACCCTGGAGAAAAAGTTGTTTTTTTTTTCAAAATGTTCAAAGGCAAGAAATCTTTTTGGGAGATGGGTACGACGAAAAAAGAATCGGAAATATATAATAAAGGGTTCACAATTCACGCATAAAAGACATCTAAACCAACTTAGCCTAACTGACGAGGCTGATAGCGGGTTTCCTGAGGAAACAGCTATGGAAGTCATATACAACACTTTTAATATTCCAACCCCTCTAACGTCCCCGAAATCCGTTGTTCTAAGAGAAAAAGGAAAGCAACTGAGTTAATAGTGGTCAATTCTAAACGGAAACGATATTGAGACCACAAACAAAAATAAGTCCGAAATTGTCGGCCTCAGAACTTTAATAAAAAGAAAATTTTCTTCAGACTTTTGCGGAGTTGAGATTTTAGGAGGGGGGTTATGGTGCCGTATCTATAGGAATGGACTCTTCCTCCGTCAGTAAATACTAACCTGCATGACTTCCGGAGACGTAGCTGTGAGACAGTCAGACGCAGTCGGGAGGCAGTCAAGGGACAGTCGAGACGCAGCGTAGCTATACAGTTCGGATGTACACTTCTATTTGATGATTACTAACACACTACTTGTATATGTGTTCTGTTATTTTAATACACTGTTTGAACTTACATTCTTGTTTCCGTGTTTTTCTTCATGATCCTAACAGGCTGCAAAGCACATATATATATATATATATATATATATATATAGACGTTAGGTTATTTACATAAAATGTTTTAATATTTCAACATAAAGAACCAATCAATCTTTTTAGAAAACCTCATATAATCACTCTAAACAGAACTCTTTATCATTATCATCATCATCATCAGCATCAGCATCTTTAGCTGCTATATCAAATTTACTGGTGAACAAAGGTCTTTTCCAAATTGCGATATTCTCTGCTTTGAAAGACAAACTTTTTAATCTCCTTTCGCCATCTGTTTTTCTTCCGACTGCTTTTGCTATCCATGAGCCACAAGTCAAATAACTTTTCGCTTCATCTATTCATTTTTTTTTTTTGCCATGTTTAATCACATCTTTGATGTTTCTTATCTTACTCTGTTCTCTAATTCATGTGAATCTTTGTCTATCTCTTAGGTTTTTCATTATTTTCTATACTGCTATAAAATGCCTCTCATTTTATCGTTATACGTCGTTTTATTTTCGAATTCTTTCTTTAATGTCAGCACCTGTCCCAAGTCTATGCAGATATTTAGATAAAACAAATAAAAAGCAGGAAGATTTCAGATTTCCATCATTTGCTTTTATTATCTTTTCTGGAACGCTACAATTTTTCATTGTTTTGTTTTATTTCCGTTGATTTTCAAACTTACATTTAGAAACTTACCCGTTAAAGTCATTTGGCACGTCATGTAATTCCTCGGCGCCAATGATCTTTTATATTAGTCAAATGTCGTCAGCAACTTGTAGATGGTTCAAATCTCCTTCTTCAAATTCCTACCCTGATCATTTTCTGGGAGATACTTTAGCTTATTTTTCTCGATCAATTTATCGATTGTATGTAGATAATGTTACGCCCGGGGTTTCGTTGGGACTACGACAGCTGGGATGCAACGAGAAAGTAAAAAAAAAATAACAATAGTATTTCAGGGTTCAATGTAAGATTGATGTAAAAAACGATGGGAGGGGAATTCTCCAATTCTGAACGTCGGTGAACGTAGTGAAAAAACGAACAATATGCAGACACATAACAACAAAAGACGACATGAGAATATATGATAAAAATACTTTATTTATACAATGTATTAACTTAAAGAAAACAAAATAAAACTAAATAGTAAAGGGGATAAGGGTACAATTGGTTGGTCAAATATATATCAATGCGACGAAATACAGACAAAAATAGTGACAACAGATTATAAAACGTATATATAAACATATAAAGACTTACAAATTGTAGGGATCGACGTCGATCGGTTGTTATCAGAAATAAAGTTCGAAACGAAAGATGTCCATTCAATTCTCCGAGCGAAAAAGGTTGAGTTGTCGTGATATAAGTCTTTGATTAATCCTTGCTAATGGCGAGTAGTATACGCAGATAAACCACAGGAGTATAGACGACTTGGGTTTGAGAATACCATTCTGGATTCTTTCGTCGGTCATTCGATTCTCGATAACATCCGATTTCTCTGAAAGCAAACAGCTAAGTAGAGTTGTTACACCCCAACATGCACGAAAAAACCGTTAGAGGTTAAGTCAGGTGCTGGTATATGAAAGTGAGTAGGTGTTATCCATTGGACACTATTAGGGTCACTTGTACTTATCAGAAAAGCAGCATTCGTCTGGCCTACGATCAGAGACCAAACAGGAAGTGGGGGAAAGGAAGGTTCTCTTCTAAGAACTGGTTTTAGTTTAACCCGGTAAAAAAAAAAATTATAATCTGCATATTCAAAGAAATAAACAGACATCTATTGTTCTCATATCTCGTTGCAAATATGTAAGGTATTAAAAATATACTTGTAAAATCTAAGATTATTGGTCTAACGTAAAACTAACAATTCCCGAAACCTGTTTGTCTCTTTCACTCGCAATAACCTCTTGCATCTTAGTGGCATTATCACCTTGCTTAAAGTGAAATCGTTTAAAAAATGAATTAATTTTGTTAAAAATAGTTAATGACTATCAAATAACGTTATTTTTCTATATAAAAAATATCGATAATATTTATAATTGTTCATTAGGCACCCAAAAAAGTGTAAACAGAAAGAATTTGTTTATTTACATAAATTTATGTGAAAAGAAAAGAAGGATGCAAATTGTAAGGGCTTGCTCTAAATATCCTTTTTGGACCCCTTAATAAATAATTCAGTTCAGAAGAGAAAAATGGTGAGTAAAAGGGAGAGTTAGAACAGTTAAAAATATCCTTGACAAATGGATACAGCTGTAGGGTTGTAACACTGTATGTGTTCCTTATGCGCCCACGCTAAAATAGTATCGATGGACCATGGATTCGAACCTTGATATAGAATGATTCGATGTGTGAACATTTTTTTTTTCTTGGGAAGATCTGTGAAGAAGAAAGAAAGAGGAACAGGTGTTGGGGTGGCTCGCACAGAGAGAGAAGCGAGGCACATTGATTTATATGACAGCAAATGAACACAGACCAGGTGAAAAATCCGACTCGCTAAAGGAAGAGAACTCTTTCTCTTTCTTTCTTTCTTGTTTGTTTTTCTTTTCTGTTCATTTCTCCTCAGAGAAGCGATGAAAACCGACTTAGGTTAACTTATCGGCTGGCTTCGAAAAGGACCAGGCACGTAGTGAGAGGAATTATAATTAAGGCTGGAATGTGAATGTACAAAATCAACAACCTTGGCAGACATCAGTAAGAAATCATAACGGGTGATTAAAGCCAGATACACGAAATTGACATTAGACTTTCGGGGAAGGACACCCCAATTGCCGGCCAGCCCAGTGCCATATCGAACGATTTTTAACAAAAAGGCAGAGCCGATTTGAAAGAACAGAGACCCGCTCGAGACGCAGTTGAGAAAAGTTCAGCCTAGAACGTTGACGCGAAAATCCCCTCTCCTTGCCAGCAGGCATGTCCACAGTTGCTAAGCAAAGAGAAAAGGAAAGGAAAGCATAAGGAGACAGTGACTGTCGTACCTCTAATAATGACGAAACATAGTAGCAGGCAGTAATTTGTGGACTTTGAGAAAAAGTTATGTTGTGTTTTTGTTTTTTTAATTTTTTTATTAAGTCTTTTTTTCCCTCTGTTACTGTACAAAAAGTTACGAATATAATCACTAGTTCACATAGACTGGCTTTTTGTTCTTGTCTGTTTTTCCATATTTCTGAATTGTGCATCCATCCCGCCTCTTCATTTGCAGTGGTCGCCGAGTAGGACACAAGACGACCGTCCTCCGAGCCTTCAACTCACCTTGAGATCAGAAATCACAACGTGACAGAGGGAGTAAGGGATTTCGACAGATCACCAAAACCTTCGATCACACGGGGACAGAACGGTAGGCGACCGGCTGCAATCTCAGATGCAGTTAACTTACGGCCAGTTGACGCACGCAACACACATATACGCAAGCTTGAGACTTGTGGGCGGCTGCGGAGGCCACAGGGATACAGAAGGCGCTTATCTCTCTTAAGTAGAGTTAAGTCATTTTGACCACGTGACGTTTAATGACGTTACTTCATACAGTGACTAAAATGATAGTCAATTTTCAGCAGCTAAACAGTAAGGATGCTCGAGCCTCCAGTAGCTTACAAGAGCAAGACTTCAATACCCCCACTAATCAATGAATTTGAAGTTCTCACCTCCCCAGCGGACAAGGCTGAATGCTTTGCCCGTAGATTCTCCACCAATTCGACATTGGACTCATTAGAAATACCTACACCCGACTTCCCACCCAGAACTAAGGCTCAACTAAATAACGTCCACATTACACCCTCGCTGGTCTCCAACTTGACCCACACAAAGCGAACGGCGGGGACGGAATCCCAATCATAGTACTGAAGAAATGTGCCCCAGAACTCTCCTCTGTCCTCTCTAAACTCTATAACCTCTGCCTATCTGCTTCCTGTTTTCCTGCCTGTTGGAAGTCCTCCTGTGTAGTTCCTATATTTAAGAATTCTGGCGAACCCTCAGACCCCGCCAATTACCGTCCTATTAGTCTCCTTCCGATCTTCGGCAAAGTTTTCGAAGCCATTATCAACGCCGAGGTGATTCAGCATCTCACGGCCCACAGGCTTCTCTCTGACAAACAGTACTGGTTTCGCTTCACCAGGTTTACTGCTGATGTGCTAACGACCATTACCGAGTACATATACCGAGCACTTGACAAGAATGGCGAAGCCCGAACCGTTGCCTTGGATATCTCCAAAACGTTCGACAGGGTCTGGCACGCTGGCCTCTTATGCAATCTGCGGAGCTAAGGGATAACTGGACACCTGTTTGACCTCATCCAGTCATTCCTCTCTAACCGCACATTGAAGATAATATTAAATGGGCATGCCTCCCAAAACTACCATACGAACGCGGGCGTCTCTCAAGGTTCTAGGATAGAGGTCCCACGCATTAATGATCTCCCCGACGCCATTAGATCCCAAGTTGGCATGTACGCCGATGACACAACAATCTACTCTCGCCTCGATCAAAAACCAGGTGTGGGTGACAAAGCGAACCTCGCTGCCGAGCTTGAAAAGGACCTCCAATCCGTAGTGGATTGGGATAGGAAATGGCTAGTAAATTTCAATGCTTCTAAAACGAAACTGTTATCAACTAACCACCATAGACAATCGCATCTACCTCCCATTAACATGGGACAAGCTTGCCTCCCAGAGAGTAAAACACTACGCCTCCTTGGCCTTACACTTTCGGCGGACCTCAAATGGAATGACTATATTGAATCCATTGCCAAATCTGCTGCTATGAAAGTCGGCTCTCTGTGCAGGGCCCGGAAGTTTTTCCCACCTGAATCTATCCTGCACATATACAAATCTACCATCCGCCCGTGTATTGAATACTGCTGCCATATCTGGTCGGGTGCCCCTGCTTCTCTCCTTGGGCTTCTTGACAAAATACAAAGGAGGATCTGTAACGTGGTTGATACTGACTTGGCAGACCGGCTGCAACCACTCTCTCACCGGCGTGATGTGGCTTCCCTGTGCCTCTTCTACAAGTACTTTCATGGCTTCTGCTCCGATGAACTTAGATCACTGGTGCCACCTAAGCACGAATTTACACGAGATACTAGATTAGCAACTAGGTCCCACCCTTTTACAGTTAAACAGATAAGATGTAACCGTAATTTCTACTCCAACAGCTTCTTTACTCGCGCTTCCCGTCTGTAGAATTCCCTTCCACAAGTCTGCTTTCCCGACAGCTACAATCTCCAGGTGTTTAAATCTAGGGGCAATAGACACCTCCTATCACACTAACTCCCAATTATTCTCAGAAAACTCTCATCTACCCAACCCTCATTCTCGGTATCCTTACCCGCCTATCACCCACCCTCTGACATTTCCTATATTTAACCATCCTTTCTCGACTCTATGTAGCCCCCTGTGCGGTAGTGGGAGTGACATGCCTTGCTCGGGGTGAAACGCTTATATATATATATATATATATATATATATATATATATATATATATATATAAAAGTCCATGGTGCTGTTTCCTTTTGGAAATATATCTTTCTTGCATATAAAATGAAACCCCGACTCGCAATTTGAGAAAACCAAAGACTCGCTGTTTCCCGCTCGTGTAACATTTCCTCATCTGGGACATAAATGATTCTGGCTAGTTTGAATCTGGAGATGGCTTCTCCAGATACAGGAGTATCTCCATATTACATGTAAAACCTTTCCTTTTTGTTTCTTCTTTTTGTTTTGTTTCTTTTGTTTCTGCTTGGCTGTGTAGATATATATGATATATTATTCTCCGCATTCGACATATGTGTATATATGCAATAATTTTGTGTATGCCTTAGTGATATAAAATCTCTATCCGAACAAAGCAGGATTTCTCTTTTCACCCATTCTGCTCCGTCCGTGAACTACGCTTTTCTTATACCATGAATAAAATAATGCCCATAACGGAGGAAATATAAATTGGAGAATATATAAAACTCTCCTGTTAAAGAGCGCAAGTTCACACGTTGTTGTTAATGTTCTAACCTGTCAGAGGTCGATAAGTCAATTGAATCGCTTGTTGCTGAATGAAAAGTGTTAAATGAAGAATTATTATAGAAAAAAGAATTATTATAGCAGCAAAATAGAAAATGTCTGCATGACTAGTTTCAAAAGAATAAATTGCCCGTTTTTAGTTTTGGCATGTTACCCGGAGTTTTGATTAACCATGTGGTGTTTCAGAGTTTAAAGCAGTCCTGGGTAACTTTTTCGAGCAGTGGGCCGCGTGATCTGTTACTCATCCCAAGGCAGTCCGTACTATTAAAAAGATTCGAGGCTATTTTTCGTAGTAGGTACCTTCTTTCATTACAGAAGATCATATACGTAAAACCTTAGAAATAGTTGCAACGTTTTATTTTTTAAGAAATATTTTTTTATAATTAAAAGTATTGGTATAATATTATCACTGGTGATAATATGATCATTACGTGTCGCTGCGTGGGATTTTTTTCTAATTTATGAATTTAAAAATGAAAATATTTCTTCTTTAAAGAAAAAATTCATATGAACGTTTCTCGTTTCAAAAGCAAAATATGTTTACACGTATGATCTTCCTTAGTGAAAATCGCCAGTGGTTTAAAATACTGATAACATTAGATTCCCGAAAGATGACAAAATTCAAGAAACATGGTACTTAATCATTGTTTATGTATGTGGTCATGTATGAGTGAATAATTAAAAACGAAACAGAGCTTGTGAAATTGAGCGTGCCATTCAGAAAGACCAAGCGGGCCGCATGGAACCCGCGAAGCCGCAGTTTGCTCATGACTGGTTTAAAGTCTTATTTTCAATCTCAGCTAAAAATGTTCTCTGAAGTATTTAACATCATCTGTCCTGACTATTCACTCTGATGCAGCATGAATGAATAGCAATTTTAACCGGCCGATCACCTTATACTAACGAAGGTATCTTTTCCAATTATAGCAGGTTTTTACATTCTTATCTTCTGATTAGTGGAAAACAATTCAAATGATAAGTTTTCTTCTCAGTCCTTTTTTTTTTCAGAACATTCGATTTTTATTGCTCTGAGCTATACACAGCGTCACCATAAATAAGTTCAGAATTTAATTTTTTAAATCATTTCATCCAAAGTAAGGCAATAAAGCCACTAAGACACAAGTGGTTACTGAGAGTGAAAGAATAAGAAAAAGAAACATTATTAAAAAGTGAGAACATTTAAAGAAGACAAGAGGAATAAAAAAATAATGATTGATATTGCAATTACATTTTCGAAGATCATAATTTGTTGGAAAGCAATAAGCAAGTGAGAAGTGAAAGAAAAGAAACTGTTAGCAAAGAACTTTAAAAAATAATCACGTCCAAATACCTCATTAGTTAATGGATTTGCTTGTAAATATTGATAATAGACTTTTTTTTTACACACATACAAATTTTATACAAACTGAAACACAATTTTCTCAAAACATATTAGTCACTTTATTTTTGGAAAATCTCAATGCTAATGCTTTGTTTTTGTATTTATTTATTTTTTTTTTTATTTTTTTTTTTTTAGTGCTATAAAAAATATAGCTTTATCATGTAAGTGTCTAGGGTCCAATTATGGTGTAGTGGGATAAGAAATTAAGAATTAAAATCAAGCTTCTTCTTCACTTTTACAAGAATTCACAATGACTTGTGAAATCCTGTTTTTTCCCAAATAGAAAAAGGATTGATCATGTGCTTAAATAAAAAGTCGAAACCAGATTTCGCAAGGAGGTGTTAAATTGATATTTGACCAATGGGAGCGACTTGCAAGACTTGAAGACTTAGCGATCCAGTGCTAAATTCAAAATGACTATAAATGACTTTCATCAGCGTCAACCGGTCAAACAAATGGAAGCAGTGAGAAAAACAAGAATAAAATGTAACTTCAACTTCAAATCAATCCGGAGATAAGATCAGGTCGCACGTTGTTCTCTTTCTCCTTCTTTCTCATGTACTAATTCATTCTACTTCTTCTTCTCCATCCAAAGACATTCCTACTGAATACATACATATGTACGTACGTATATACTTTCACAAATTACTACTATGAACATTTTAACGACTTTGTACCAACCAAAAGACATTACTTTTATTTGTAAAAACTTAATTGATATAATTATTGTTTCTACATACAATTTGATTTTCTTGTTTTGTACCCCTCTTATAGTGGGCTATCTACTAACAAGGCCAAATCAAACTAATCTGTTTCAACACACATACACTTCACTATAACGGATAACCCACTATAATGGTAACCGACTCCGCAAACTTTTAAGATATTGTGAAGTGACATCGAAAAAGGCAAGATAACAAAAACAGGATGTAAGGTGACAAAGTTGCCTTAATCTGATAACTTTTGTTTGTGTTGTTTTATAGTTCAGAACAATCTCTTGGGTTGCCGCGGGACTGTTGTTGACTGAGCGATATCCACCACTCGTAGGTTTGAGTCGTCTGTGTGTGCGATGAAGAATACGTAGGTCAGGAAATGGGGTCTGAGTTGCTAGCCGTTACTGCATCGGGTCGATAGGATTGGTCGGCAGCGTGTTTGCCGTAGTCAGGTAGCATAGACTGCGATAACTGTCGAAGTGCGATTTGGTCCGTTTGGGTGGAGTGTAGACTACGTTAGCAGTCGGCGATTGATCCAATCTCGTGAAGATGGACTTTTCTGCCCTGAAAAAGGCAATCGTAGTGACTAGAGAAAAAATACCTCTTGTTTTGTTTTGAAAAAGATAGTTGCGGTATAAGTGGTAGGAGGTATAAGCAAGCGTGGCAGCAATGGTAGTGGTTGTCTGGCAGCATGGTAGCTGTTCGAGGCTTCAGGCATCGTCAAGTTCCTGGAAATCTGTCTTATACTAAAACTTAACTAGCTACAATCGTTGACCCTAACACACTGCAATAATCCTTGTACCAAAACGTCGCATTTGTACTTACGATTCTTACTACAACCACCATAATACCCCGGAGTCTCTATGAAGTCCTGAATAAAATTCCATATGTACAACTTTTTTCTGTGTAAAGCAGGGGTAAAAATAACAACATTTAAAAATTTCCCCAATGAAAAGAAACGATATACGCAAGAAACAAAACAAAATCAAGTTATTAATAAACCCTCCTACAATTCTTATGTGTCAAAAACATCAGTTAAATAGACAAAATTAATGCAGGAATTAAAAAATATTCCAACAATCAATGGATCTGAAACACTCAATCACTCACATATCCAAACACAACGACCTGTCACAGCAAAATATTTAATTTTAAGATGACTTCTGATTTTGATTTTCTATGTATGAAACTTTTCTTTTGGATAGCTGTAAATGAAAAAGGATTAAATTTTGCCTTTTAAGTTTTAAATGATCACATATTTTGAGGTGAAGCCATTTTGTGCATGCCAGTTTTTAAACAAATATATAATATGCATCTTTTTATTCAATTATTTTAATAAATGTGCTATTATTTTAATAAATAGGCTATCATTAGAAAACATTCTGGTACAAAAATTCTGGAAAGAGCTACCTTGCATCTTTATCTGTAACTATTTTACCTAAATCACCTTAAGAAAGACAGCAGTTGTTGTTAGTATTGGTAAAGTAGATCAAAGGAACAATTCTCCTACTCCATAATTTATCTATGACCTATACAATGACTTGAAATACTGGATTTTTCACATACTGGTGCTTTTGTTATACGCGACTAAAAATAATCCATTAGCAAGCTAATGTTATCTGCTTAAACTAACAAAACTTTCGAAATGAATAGTGTCGGTCTTTGTACATTAATATTGGAGTTAAACATATTGAGGTGAGTAGACGTAAATGAATAGATGCCTCGATAAAACAGAACAAAAAGTATTTTTTGACAAAACAAATCTAACGTGAATATTATTGTATCTTTCTTTTTTTAAAGAATCTGACGCACCAAAAATCAGAAATGACATTGAAGGTGTTTTAATACATTTCACATAAATATAATTGTATTAAAATTGATTTATTTTTTAACTACATTTGAAAATTTCATGCATAAAAGACGAAAGAGTGAAAAACAAAAGGAATTCTAAATCTGTAACAATCGTTTTGTTGACTTTTCAAAATTTGGAAGTTAAATTTTAAAATAGTTTCTACAAAAAGATAGAATCAAAACATCAACTTCCATGAGTAAGCGTAATGAGGCTGAATATAGGTAATGATGTCAAGTCCGTGCATGGCGAGGAAAATTTAACAAGATTTACTTAATATAAAATATTAAGTGTTAGATCTGTATAGAGAGCACAATGGATGTTATCCAGAGCATTATAATATTTATAAAGGAAAACTCAACACAATTAGAGTGGTTATAAATTACAATTAATTCTTATGAACTAAATTAGCTCATTTCATCAGACCACACTATATTCATTCCATTCGGTACAAATATTTTCCCGAAAAAAAAAAAATATATATAAAAAGTGTGAGAAGCAGTGAACGTTTTGTGTAGATTTATTGTTGCTATTATTATAATTATTACTTGCTTTCTGTATGATATATTAAGTGTCCATAATGACAGTTGTGTCGATATCGTGTTTCGAGTCTAAAGTTGACTCTCTTCAGGCGAATAAACTTGTGATTTCACATGTCGAGATCCGTTTGCTTTTCTGATGGCCAAGGTATCGTGTATAAATAAATAAGTCAAGAAGCAAAGCAACCAGTTTCGCTGCCACTCATCAGGCCTCTACGAGAGATTTAAATTAGAATTAAAATGAAGTGTGTCATGGAAAATGAAGGGGAAAAAATTATGAATGCAAAGAACTAGAAGCTAATAATATCAAGCCCCAACAAGACTCAGCAGCATTCATAATATATATATATATATATATACTTTCTGTTTTCTTTTAAGAAAAACTTTAAACACCGGTCATATTTCCGTAATAAATTTATTTCAGTCAATAATTGTTGTTGCCAACAATCACCGACTTCATCAGACGGAAGGCCCTATTCGACTTGTTTCATGTCGTATTACTACGGAATGAAAGTTCAGTCAAGGCCAGGCGGAGGGGGAGGCAACATAGGATAGCCCACTATAATAAGTATTTCCGTTTCCATTTGTCGGGATATAGTGGGAGGAGAAGTTTAATACAAACAAAACAACACGTGACTAATGTCACCAGCAAATTTATACATCAATTCATAATTCAAATTTCTAAGCCAAAATTTTATTTTTATTTTTATTTTCCTAGCTCTGTGATAAGTTAAATTAGATTAAGTTAAGGCTATTATTTCTTTTCTTTACTCAATTGTTGATAAGATAATTCCATTCTATTTGTTGCAAGACTAGATTATATCCATGTTATATCTAAATTCCTTGAACTTCCATTCCGATAGGTGTCGTTGGTTACCAGGAATGCTGCTGAGTCCTTTAACCCTGAGTCCTTTAAATAAAACATTATTTGTTAGATTTGTCAGTTGCAACAAGGATCTCAGAAGTAAAGATTTCCTTACACTATTCTCACTATTTACACATCAATCAACACAACTCATGAACTTCTCAACACAATGATCTTATCCTCTGATTCTGATTGAGTCTACGTGTTACTCGTAAATTCACAGTAAGAAAGCAAAATGCAAAATAAAGGGTTCCAAGTAGCAAACCCAGCTTATAAAACAAATCCCACTAAATATAAAAAATGCAGTTGCTAAAGGAAAAAAACATGAAAAAAGATGAGTTTATGATCTACTACATTTGCTTTTAAGAAACAATGGGAACAGAATTGCGTTGAGGTGTCAGCAGATGATGCCATTGAGATCTTTTTGATGTCAACGAGTTCTCAAAGTCACCATCAGTTTACCTTGGTTAACTATCTCAATACATGCAACAACTCCATGTGCTACCAACTCTACCTATCCTCCAAATCACTTCCCTTAAGCACAAAGAGACACTTTGCTTTGTACTGACAGTGGAGAATCTATTCTAATCCCTGACTTTTCCCATACCGTCTTTCTTGAAACTTTTGCAACCCTTAAATTTCTGAAAATCACCAACATTTAAAATATTTATTGCTTTTCTCAATGCTCAACATTTTGCTATTTTTACTTCTTACTTTTTAAACATTAGCATTTTTTCCATGTAACATTTTAGGAAAATAACAAGGTTTCAACAAACTTTTAATTTTTCCAAAATTTTATCACCTAGAAAATGTTAATGTTTGGATTTTCCATTTGATTTGCAAACTAAGAAGGTCTGGACAATTTAGAATCATTATTTTGAAAAAATAATTTTAATGGTCATTATTTTTTAATTATATTTTTCTGTATTTCATTACCATTTACCTTCAGTGTCTCACAAAACTTGCATTATATATATATATATATATATATATATATATATATATATAGTTATGGAAAGTTCTGAAGATTAACAAAATGGGATTAACAACCAACATATTTAATTTATTTATTTGAACATTTTTTTAATCGATACTCATACTTAAGTAGATATTGTGTTTTTAATTAAACAGTACATTTATATATGTATATTTCTACTGGCTTAATTATTTATGAGAAATTTTAGAAAAATGTGGGTCATTCAACAGTATTTGTTTTTTCATACATTTTCAATTGAGAAATATCTAAATCTGCCATATTTTGTTTTCTTTTATTTTCAACTGAAAAATATGAAAATCTGCAATATTTCATTTGAAAGATTGCAATTGACAAGTATTAAAATCTTAAGATTTTCAGTTTTTTCAATTGAAAAAAAAAATAAAAACCTGTAATAATGTCATTCTTTGTATCTTTTGAGAAATATCAAAATCTAAATTAACTTTTTTTTTACTTTTCAATTGAAATATCATAATCTGCAATATTTTTCATAACTTTGCAGAGGAAGATTTCAAAATCTGCAATCATTTCATGATTTTCTACATTTCATTTGAAAAACAGCAGCAGCATTTGCTTTTTTGTGCCTTTCAATAGAACAATTTCAAAATCAGTAATATTTCCTTTTGTTTTCTACACCTTCAATTGAAAAATATCAAAGCTTGCAACTCTGCCATACTTTACATTTTTCTACCTGTTTAATTGAATATTATCAATATTGCCAATATTTTCAATATTTTCCACCTTTTTATTTGAAAAATATCAAAATCTGCGATATCTTTATTTCTTCTACCTTTCACTTGAGAAACATCAATATTATAATCTACGCCAGTTTCATTTTTCTACATTTCCATTGAGAAATATCAAAATCTGATTTATTTACCTATTTTGTTGCCTTTTCAATTGAAAAAAATTTAAAATCTATCTTTTCATGACTAAATTTTCATTTGAAAATTATGAAATTCTGCAATATTTCAATTTTTTTTCAAAGATTCCAATTGTAAAATAAAGAACTTCAATATTTTCAGTTATTTTACCATTTCAATTGCAAAAACATTAAAATCTACAAGATGTTTTGTACTTTTCAATTGAACAATTTCAAAATCAGAAAAATTTCTGCTTTTTTTTATCTTCAACTGAAGAATATAAAAATTTGCAATATTTAAATTTGATTTCAAAGATTTTTATTGAAAAATATTTTCAGTTTTTTCTACCTTTTTATGTGCATTATTTTCAATATTTTCATTTGAAAAATGCCAAAATCTGCAATATTTTTATTTATTTTACCTTTCACTTGAAAAACCTCAAGATCTCCAATAGTTGAATTTTTTTTTACATTTCAATTGAGAAATATCAAAATCTAAATTATTTATATATCTTGTTGCTTATTCAATTAGAAAATATCATTATCTATGGGGAAAATTCAAGATCTGCAATCATTTCATGTTTTCTAACTTTTTATTTGAACAATTTGAAAATCTGCAATATTTCCATTTGATTTCAAAGTTTTAAATTGATATTTGCAATATTTCCAGTTTTATTTTTAATAGAAAAAATATGTGCAATATTTTCCTTATTTTCTATCTTTTCAAATGAAAAACATCAAAATCTGCCACATTTTGTTTTTCCTATGTTTTCCATTTGATTTGAAAGATTCCAATTAAGAAATATAAAAATCTGTCACATTTCCATCATTTTTTACATTTTCAATTGAAAAACAGCAATTTTTTAAAAAATAAATTCAGCAATATTTTTTTTCTAACATTTCAATTATAACATTTCCAAAATCTGCAATATTTTAATTTTTTTCTACCATTTCAATTGTAAAATTTCAAAATCATCTATATTACCTTGTTTTTTACACTTTAATTTGAAAAATATCAAAATCTTCAATATTTTAATTTTTTTCTACATTTTCAATTGTAAAACATCGAAATATACAATATTTTATTTGATCTTTTCAATTAAAAAGTATTAAAATTTTCAATAATTTTCATTTTTTTACCTTTTCAATCAAAAAATATAAAAACCTGCAATATATTGTTTTTTCTGCAATTTCAATTGAAAGATATGAATGTACACATTATTTTCATTTGATTTCAAAGTTTTTAATAGGAAAATGTTCAAATATGATTACAGATTTCAACTGAAAAATATCAAAATCTATATTTCGATTAGTTTTCTACCTTTTCAATTAAATTTATCAAGATCTGCAATAGTTTCATTTTTTTCAAGCTTTTCAATAGAAAAATATCAAAATCTCCTAATATTTGTATTTGACTTCCCACACACCACTTCTTTATGACAATGACTCTCAATAAGATACTCCCCTGATAGAGTCTAGGGTTTATCATTATCTTCCACACATATCTGCATAAGCTGTTCTACTTACTCTGTAACCCTCCACCTTGAGTTACCCTCATGCCTTGTACAGGCTGAACATTATTCTAAAAATTAGACTAGGAAAATTAAACAAACTGGTACAAATGCTTTTCAATGCTTAACATTGTGTTGGCACTCGCAATATATAACTTTATTTTGAAGTAATATTTTGATTGCTATTAACCTCAACAGACTTACTTGATATTAAGCATGTTTCAATCTCTAGTATTTTCCAAACCATTTTTGATATGTTCAGTCATTCACAGAACCTTCATTAGTGCACTAATCTTTTTTGAATTCAAGTTGCATTTTTACCTTTCTGAAAATGAAAAAGCAAAATTTGTTGAAATCGTTCCTTATTTTCTTCTATAACAATAAACACTGATAACACTGGCAATTAAAAAAAATAAATGCTTACTATGACAGCATTCACAATCAAAAGTGATTCATTTGAGTGTAAGCAACAAACATTAATATATATTGATGTCATCTAAGAATATCTTAGAAATAACAAGTAAATGTTTTTCTTCAGATTATCACAGGTGAGAAGTACTAAAATGGTTTATAGAGTTTATTGATAAACCAAGTAAGATTGGAGCCAATTGTCCATAATAGTTAACACTTACTGTAGTGGATGTGGGGATGCAGATATAAATCACATACACATATTTTCAACCAATAAAATCCCATCAGAAGATTTATTTAATAAACAATATTTACTAGGGCAAATACAGCCAAAATACTTGTAAATGTAGCTGCAGACCTACCACATATTATTTTGGGACCATTTAGAAAATAATAACTCCCTTCACCACTCCTACAAACTCAAAAAAATACTTTTGCAAGCCAGTGTTGAGCTTTCTAACTAATTGAAAATCCTGTATTCAAAAAGTTCACAATTCTATGAGATTACATTTTGTATCTCCCTTATAGATATAAAAATAAGATTTCTTCTCAAGACTCAAAATAATTTTGAAGGTCTGTTTGATTTACATGTGCATACACACACACACACGCACACACACACACACACACACACACACAATTAAAGAGGTGAGCCAGCAAACACATTAAGCTATCATAAAGTAAGTCTGTCTACACACTTCACTACAAACACTTAATTACTTTATAAAACAAACTTCATTGCAAGAAAAATTAAGCATTATACTGTATTGTATATTTCCAAAAACAATATATGTTATTTCAACTGACATTCTGCTTCTACTTTTCCTTCAGAGAATAACCATTTTTGTTTTCTTTAAAAGATGTGTTGTTGTTAAATGTTTGGAATCTCAACATTCAGATAAAAATAAAAACATTGTCTTCGATAGAAACAAACTTGCTTCCGATACATTTTTTTTTCAATTTACAATAACTGTACAAAATTACAGGCCTTAAGTGACAACAAAAAATATAAGAACAAAAAAATACAATAATGCAAAGTAAAAACAAATTTTATTTCATCTTATAGTAAAAGGTTTAGAATAAAATTACACAAAAATAGATAAAAACAATTTGTTCTGTATTCTCACACTCATTGTGTTGAGTAACAAATAGCTACCAATTAGATACATTTTGTGAAAGAGATGGACAAACAAGGGCAGATAATTTTATGCGACTCAGCTGATGTATAAATTTTCATGCCAAATATCTGGCACAATTTGGACATTTAACAAAAGTATCAATTATATATAAATCAATAAACTTATCCATTAATTACTGGTAACCTGTCAGATAAATAAATAAAAATGCATGATTAAAAACGTTTTTTTTGGGGGGGGGGTTTTTAAATAATTGAATCAAACAAATTTAAGTGAGACATTTAGTTGTAAATTGGGCTTAGTTATTATTCTTTTATATTCATGCACATACACACACACACACACACACACACACACACACAAATAAACATATCAGTATATCTAAAGTGTAAGCAGTAGAGCAATGGGTCCTGGACACTAAGTTTCTATTTGGACAAGCTATCTTTAGATATTGAAAAGAAAAATGTTTTTCTTCAAATTATCACAAATGAGAAGTACTAGAATGGCTTATAGAGTTTATTGATGTTTACTTGGTGAGAATGAATTTAGTGATTTAGAAGATGATGTAGAAGACTTACAAACTATCATAACATAGATGATAACAGCATGAAATTGGATATCTGAAGTTTAACAAAGAGTTAAGAATAGTAATTCTTTCAAACACATTAATAGAAATAAATTTCTGTTGAAAGTACTTTTAGAACCAAGTGAGTTGATTTCTTTATCAATCAATAAACATTTTGGTTTGTTTAAAAAGAAAATTAGAAATATGGCTGGCTTATTTATCTCTTAAAAATTTTGCATGTTACCTTATCTGTTCTGGGTCAATGCATCAATCCTTAGGATAGAAAAACACTAAGCATATGAAAGGATAAGTATTTATGAAATCTTCAGAAGTCCTTTGCATGGTGGGAAGAAATTTAACTGAAACCAAGAACAACTGAGACAATTAAAGTCACAATTCAGGAAGGAAAACAGAAGTGGTATGATATCTTGACAAGAATTGTTCAATGTGGAAAATTTCTTTTGACTCAGAATCTACTTTCATGAGGACACAGGGAGTCACTTCAGCTGATTGAAGAGTTAGATAGGGGAAATTATCTTCATATCATGAAACTAACTTTGTATTATTAAAGAACATGTGAATGTGCATGTAAAATCATCCTGAATCCATATATTTCATTGGGTGTCTAAAATGAATCCAGGATGGGATCAACTTTTTGCCAGATTTTACAGAGAAACATTTGTAAAACCAAGTACAATAATATTGTGCCCGACTTGTTTCCTGATTAGGCACACTAGCAGTAGTAAGGCACATAGCAATCAAGCTTGAGAGTCCATCCTAGGTTTTCTTCAGATAAGCCAAAAAAATACCAAGAGCATGATTGGAAGTATTGGAAAACAGTAATTATCTTTCACAGTACTGTGATGGCCGGATATAGAAATGGTGTTCATTAAAAGAAAAAAATAAACAACCTGACAGTTTTTGAGAATTGAATCAATTATACATAGTGGACATACATGATGTCAAACAGAATACAGTGAAGATCACATTTTGGATCTACTGAAGCTTCTCTATGTTTTTCCTCATTCAGTATAGCATTAGGAAAACCTCAGAAACACTGTAATAATTAAGTTAGAATATAAAACCAGGTAGATTGATTGATTTGTTCTTTTACAGCTTATCAACATTTTGCAGATCATTCTTTAAAGCCAGAAAATATTTTTGATTATAAGAGTTTTTTGGAGGTTATAATGATTTACTGATATAAATTCTACCAATTAACGCGTAGTTGTGGAGAGAAGAGGTGGAATCATAACTTTCCCAGTTTTTGCATGTAAGTGAATATAACGAACATAATTGGAATTGGCACTCGGCTCTCCAATTTCCAATTCCAAGCCATTATGCCACCTGTACATACAAGTTTAAAGCACCAGGCATTCACTAGTGGTGACCTATTTACGTATTGACTAGATTTCAGTGATCAAATGAGAACCTGTGTATTAATGTGATATGGCTGTAAGCCATAAAAACCAAATAGATTTCAAGAAGTAAATCAGCTTGAAGAGATATTTCAAATTGATACCAAACCATTGTATAATATATTTGTGTATTTGGGCAGAAATCCCTCTTTTATATACGTTTTGTTAAAAATGACTGACAAGGAACTGTGGTTCAATCCATCATACCTAAGAAATTACTACACCTTTCCATAACTAAAGCCTTCCCTCTAAAACCATACTAGCAATATTTATACACAAACAGAGTTAGTATAGGAAATTGATTTTGACCCTGCTTCTCAAACTACAACATGTCTTATGCTGAAAATAAGGTATTTAAAAAAGTCACTAAACTTTAAATATTTATTTGCAATGTTGATATTTTTATTTCAGCAGAAGACAAAAAAAAAATTGAACCACAGTATCTTGTCAGTCATATTTAATGAAGTGTGTGTGCGTGTATATATATATATATATATATGATTTTTTGACCTTGCTAGGATTTGAGGGAAAAGTATTCATCAACATTGACCATATTCAAAAGAGGCTCAAGGATGTTAGATAACTTTCATGATATTGTTCTGGATTTGAAAACACTTTGAGATCATTTAGTTAATAAAAAAAAAAAAAATGTTGGTCAGTGAACTGTCAAGAATGGGATACTGCAATTGAAAGATGCCAGAAACAAAAAAAACAAAATGGTTGTTAGTGAATTAACAGGCAAAATGAAAATGAAAAGATTCACAAAATGAATCCTGAACAGGTTTCATAAAGAAATGAAGGAATGGTTTGTTTATTTTCATGAGTTTTAGCAACAAACCTGTCCAATCACTCGTCAAGGGTTATCAGCAATTACCATCTTATACTTCTCGATTTTTCTTTTTTATGTGCACTTATCCTTGATGTAAGTCAATTTTTTTCATAGTGCAGACATGCATATGTAAGGAGACAAAAATAAAATAAATTTGACCTATCATTTGAAGTATTTTCAAATATATGAAGTTTAATATGAGGTGAAATGTCTGTCTGAGTGTGTGTATCTTTATTGTAAAGAAATTATTTAAACTTAATACTTTTGTTAATCAAATAAAATTACCTGTGTAAACATCTGTTATGAAAATGATTAAATATGTCAAAAGCAATTGTTAGTTATTCATTATCCCAATGTTTGATGCTATTTACAAATAGAATGTCATATTTATTCCTTTTGTAATATAATTAAATAATTTTTTAACATATAAAATTAATTTATAGCAATAACTTCTAATTTTAAAAATTAAAATATTTATAACATACTTTTTCTAATAATATATATATAGAAATCATACATTACAGACTATTATCATAATATACTAGTAAATAGATTTTCAGAAAGAAATGTTTGTAGCTGATACTGATTTTGGGGGTGAAAACTAATGTTGTAGGAGTCATTCAACAAAAAATAATTTTTTCATCATGTGATTTAAAAAAGCAATGTCATATTTATTTGCTTTTAGTTGCAAACTTTTGCATAATTATGTAAAAAAAATGAATCATCCATCAGGTAACAAGTTAGAAATGAAATATTTTAATGTTAGAATTATAAAAAAATATACAGAATTAAAGAACTCATTAAAAAAATCACACAATTAAAAGGAACAAGTAGAAGGCTTCAACTATAATATTTGGCAATATGAAATGAAAAATTACTGTAGAATGGACTGATAATTGCTTCTCATTTGTTAGAACTCAATCAAGAATATTAAAATATTTATCATTGATACATTTCCTTCCTTCTGCTTCCCTTTTTTTGTTTTTTAGTCAGTGTGCGCAATATCTTAATTTCTTTGATCAAATTTTGATGAGTGAGGAGAAATAACTGTTTAGGATTTTTGCTTTTTTCTCTTCATTTTTTTTTTCATATTGCCAACTATTGTAGTTTAAGATTTCTTTTTTATCTTTTTTTATAATGTCTATTTAATTGTGTAAATATACAGAATTAATACAAGAGAAATTTAAAAGAAAAATTATATATGATAAATAGAATAAAACTAATAAATTGTTTTTTTATAAATAGGGGTTAGAAACGAAGTTCTCGCACAACTTGTATGTAAGTTTGTTTGCTTCCAACCTAATATCTTAGTTTTATATATCGAGATTCTCTGTTATCTAAACATTTCATTAAAATTTATTAAATTTTACAATTTTATCAAAAACTGTATGGTTTGGAAAATATAATTAAAACAGGAATTCATTGAACTCTATATTTTTGATAGATATTCTTTATCTATATAAACTGAAAACAAACTGTCCACCACTTTAAGAAAAACAAGCAAAACACCCTGGTTAAATTGATTTTTTAAATGACTGTTGAATTTTTGTTCTTTAAATCATTTGTTTTGTATATTTTTTTATAATATAGAATAAAAATGTAATGTTTATTTCTTGACACAACAGTGTGTGTGTTCTTGTATATAATAAAATAGTTATCAACATTTTACCTGTTAAATGATAAATAGATGTTTTTGTAAACTTGTATGAAAAAAAAATTGTTGAAAGTTTTTGAAGAAATATTAAGAAGATTAGAGTCTTTTTGTTTGTTTTTTAATAATGATGAATGAAATTTACTTTATTAATAAAAATGGCATCCTCTCATACTGGAAAGAATTTTCATTCATTCTTTTCCTTTATTCCCTCACATTTAATCATCCATTAGCTTTTGTTTTCCATTTTCCATTCACAACTAATTCCTTCAAATACAAATTGATATGTCCATCTTAAAAAATATCACTTCAGTAATAAGATAATTTTAAAAACACACTTGATTACATATAAACATAAAGAGAAATTGTTAACATCTAATAATTTATTCATATCATTTCCACAATATCAAAATAACTTTTTCTCAAAGAAAATTTTGTAAAAAAACATATAAAAATTAGAAAAAGATTGTCTTAGAATTAGAAAAGAAAATTGATCACTCCTTAAGTGGCAATGCATTTGCAACAACCAACTGAATAAAAATCAAATTTACAAACCAGAGAATGATAAAAAAAAATTACTTTTGTGTAAAGGTTCAAATGTTTTATGGCATTTTTTTTTTTTTTTTTTTACATATGCATCCTCGCCCCTATTGGTTTATTTTCTCTTTTTTCATTTTTTTCTCCTTTAAATTCTCTCAAAATAGATCAACTGAAGTCACTGAGAGAGAAAGAATGGTTTGTTGAAGGAATATTCATTTCAACATTATAATCCAAATCAGGAGAGATCAAGTTTCAAAGTAAATTTTGAATTTCTCATAAGAAAGTATTTTCATTTTGCCATGGATTTTGGTTGGTTATAAAATGTTTAAACTCACATATGATTGGCCTATCCCTTTTTCTTTTGCTAATACAATATGAATGAATTTGTGTATATTATGAACTTCTGGGACTGATACTTATAGATTCTATCCCATAGAATAAATTATTTATCTAAAAAAAAAAAAATCATCCACAACTTTCCTATTAATTAACTGATTGAAACTTGAGATTTGATCTTTAGATGATACACTAACCCTGGACTTTTTGAGTAAATTTTACTATTTCAGAACTGTCTGAGTAACAGAACAAATTAGCAGTGAAGAGCAACATATGGTTAGTACAAAGTTGCTTATATAAACAGTGTTATTTTTCTTACAGGGCCGTGTAATTCTTTTTAATGATTAGATACCACAGTATTGGACTAATAAACTCATACTATCAATTCAACAGGTTAATGATTATTTACAAATGTTCATCAAAATTACTTTTATTCTTTGGATTACAAATTAATGGAGAAATGTCAACTTCAAATGAGTATTCTGAATGATATTGAAAAATAAAAGCTGTTTTGATTATATTATATAAAAGTTCTTTTTCACTAGTTCATATTACTTTCCCCATAATAATCCTCAATTTAAAGGTTAGTATTCAATAACATTATTTCATATATTGTATGCAATAAGGATATTTTGCATATATGGTATATCTGTGAAAGTTATTTTGAAATCCAATCTTAACCTTGGTTTAGAAATACAACCAAAAGTTTAAAAGAACAATTTATCTTTATACCCCGTGAGTCCCTACTACTTTTCTAAGTGAATCATAGACATCTAATGAACACCAGTCTTAAAAAAAAGCTCATTTAAGCAAAGTTACAGCCTGGAAATTTAATCTCTGCTATTGTTTTATTCAATGAATTTTAGGATCATTGTATTCATCTGCGTTATTTTTCAAAATATTTTTGGGGGATTATTACTCAAGCTTTACAAGAATCTGACATGCAATGTATTTTCTTAAATATAAAATCCCAGCACTATCAAATAATTTTTAATATTTTAGACAAGTCCTATATTTAGAAAAAGAATAAACACCAAAAATGCATACTATAGCCTTAAATTATTCACCAAATTTGTCTGGACAAAAAGAGATTTTCAACACACCGGTCTCTATATTGCATTATGTAAAAAAATTACAGTTTAATAAAATTCATCCACTTCTAATAATCACAGCCAAAAACTAAAGCTCTATTCTGAGCTTGTTACTATATATTTTAATGTAGCTTTTTCTTTTATTGTCATTATTATGATATGTAAGCTAGCATTTATTAATCTTTTTAAATTCAATTATAAGGCTTAATTTTAGTTATATTAAAATTTTCAGATTGGCTTTTAAGACAGTAAAAATGATAAGTTAAAAAATATGATTTACCTCCTAATAGAAATCATAAAGAAAAGCATTTGTGTGAAATAAGTGAAAAATAACCCCATAAAAAAAATATGTAGAAGGTGAAAAAGAGAAACACAAGGCATTTGGGTTATGATTCAATGGACTCCATTTTCCAGCCACCATTGCCTTCTAAATGAAGTTCTATTTGGTGATAATGACGTAAGCTATGTCTATGGCCAATGCTAATGAATGTTATTTGCATTTCTTTGCACAAAGAATAAATTACTCGTTCAGCGTCTAGACTGATCTGACTGGTTGATTCATCAAGTGCTGGAAAAAGAACAAAAAGTCATTGAGTTAATAAAAAATACAATATCCTATTATCATCATATTGCAGAAACATTATTTTGAAGATTTCACTAAAATCCAACAAAATCTACTCTCATATACACTAGAAAGGCTTATTTAGTGCAGATGATATTTTTACAATTTGAAAACAGAATTGGTTATTTTCCAAGTGTAGCTTAGATGTGGCACAAGGTTGAAAGTATAGAGTACACAGCGAGGATCAAACTCACTACTCAGTTGTAGTTGTTCTAGCAAGACTAGCTTGCTAACCTTTACACCACATCAAGGTGCCTAATTTGAAACAGAATTGAAAGAGTTTGTATATTTCATTAATACACAAAATATTATTTACAATGTGATAAAATTGTTGTCATACTCAACTTTTAACAACTCTATGACAATATTTTTTGTGAAAATATTTCTCTTCTATTTTGTTTCCGCTACATAACTGCATTACTTTAATTTTTTTTAGATTTTAAATGTGGGGGAGAGCAACAAAGTTGTCGGTTGTCATATTCTGGTTTAATTTTTGGTTTTATTTACTCACATTGAACAGCATAGATACAGTCTTTACATCCCAACAGTAAATATACTTAAAAGAAAAAACAGATTTTATTTACAAGAGAAGAGCATACATTGTATGGAAGACAGGACAATAGTTTGATGATCCAAATTGCCTCTTGTAAGAGAGCCAGGTGGATTTTGCTATTTAATGAAAGGTATTCAGAGAAAAACCATTAATTAATATATTACAAGACAAAACATGATTTTTTTCACAAGAAATACTCTCTTTTGTCAAGTTCATAAAAGAAAAAACAGTTAACAATAATTACATTTTTTCATCAAGCTTATATAAATTTGTAAAATTTAAACAATAAATAATAATTTCTTTTTTTCTTCCACAATGGAAATTTTTTATGTTTTATTTCTAAATTAAAAATGTGTACCATGATTTTTTTCTACAGGCCCCACTAGTCACATCTTATC
Source organism: Ascarosepion bandense (assembly GCA_037127315.1). Classification (NCBI taxonomy): domain Eukaryota; kingdom Metazoa; phylum Mollusca; class Cephalopoda; order Sepiida; family Sepiidae; genus Ascarosepion; species Ascarosepion bandense. The sequence goes on along the minus strand of JBBBDQ010001763.1, from coordinate 690,931 downwards.
ATTAAAAATAGTGCTATACTATTGTGACATAATAAAATCATTATCATAAAGAGTAGAAACAACAATACTGATTTTGCAGATGCACAAATGAAACTAAAACAACAAATTTTCACCTATTTGGTAAAGGAACAATTTCTCTATTCTTAAAATTTCTAATTCTGACTCCACTTTAAATATTTAAAAGTTAAAAATATCATTCTATAATGTAATCTTCAAGAATGGTAACTGGTAATACAACCTATATCAACAGTATCATTTTAGAGACGATATTGGTGCAGTTGTGAAATCTGATTATAAATTGAAACTTTGTATTTGAACTGATGGCACAAACGAAAACAGGTTTTGGATGATCTGCAATTTATAATAGCTGTTAAAGAAGTCTTTTTTTATGAGCGTAAATTCCGCTGAGTACAACAAAAAGTTGAAACACTACACATTTATGAGAAATAATATGAATGGATTTTTATCTTAAGTAATAAAAGTGTAAAGTCCATTAACACTAAAATAAAATAAACTAAAATCAGTGAAATAAAAGAAATGGATTTTAATAAGCAGATCTTTATCTTCTTAGTTTTTTTATACCCCTAACAATTATGACCTTAAAAATATTTTATCACTTCTGCCATTCCTTATATAAGAGTTCTGATTTCATCTACTTTCTTTTCAGCAGAGTGACTTAGAAATAAATGATTGTTCTTGGAAAGTTTTATAGCTGTACCTTAAAAAAAAAATAAGTATTTTACGCAGGTTTACAAATCCCTGAATTATAATTATTAACAAAGTTATTAACCATTAGATTATGCAATGCTCTCCTTTGAGAAGATATTTCAAATTAGCTGAAAAATCTGCTTTCCAACATATTTGACACAAAACAATTTAGTTATTCAAACTTTAAATGTATTTATCAGCCAAAATCCCATGAATTAATAGAAACCAAAAACTTTTATTAATGTCATTTGACTTCACTTTATATTATATAAGGGAAAGCATTTAAATAAATGAAAACATTGTGCTTACCAGCAAATTTAGGTTTATGATAAAACAACCTTGCAAAACAAAGCCTCTGCTGTTGCCCTGGTGATAATTCATTATACCTAGAAACAAGAAGACAAAATGAAATAAGGATTATATTTTTATTCATATTTAACAGACATTTAAATCCAGAGAATAAGTCTACAGTAGCTGGATAAACATTAGTCTACCAACTGAAATATCTGATAGACTTATTGTTTAGCCAGATATTGTAGATATTTTCTAGACTAGTTTTTTGGGAAGTGAAAAAAAGAGTTTTATATGCTATCAAATTATTGAAGAGACATGTTTTTCATCGTATATTTTGTAACTGAGACTTTTGTTCTTACAAATAATGAAATAAGTTTATTCATTATGTTAATAGCAATTTTTTTTAAAGGTTTTTTTTTTCCATCAGTTTTTATTTGTAATAAGTGTAGGGATGGACTCAGTAAGGTTAATCCATTTCAATTGAAGAGATTAAAATTTTTTAACAGAAATTTTGTTCTTTTTCAAATCAGATATTAAAAAAAATATGGAACAAGTTTTGAACTTTCAACATTATCAATTTATGGGCTAGGGTTTTAAGCACCCACCCCAACTCCATCATCTGAAAAATAAACTTATTCAATATTTGATTAAAAAAGCATTCTAAGATAATGCAGAATAACAAAAAAAACAACAAACACAAATATGAACAAAATTTTTCTTTTGAAGCAAATACTGATAACTGTTAGTTTGTTTTTAAGAATGACTTGCACCTTCCCCTTGTAGTAAAGTGTATTTTTCTTGCATTTAATCCAATAGAGCAAAAACGGTAAAATTAAATTAGTTTTAGTCATATATTAATCACTAAAGAATTTATAGATTTTGATCAAGTATACATAACAGTAATTGACATAATTCATAAAGATAATCTATTCACATGTTCAATTTCAGCTCTAGAAATCAAACTGAACTCCTGTCACATAATTTGCTAAACCTGCAAAGTGAGGATAGTTTTCAAATAATCTTTTAGAATATTTTTTTTATTAATTTAACAGATTTTAATCCCCTTGCTGGATTTAAACATTAAATCTTTCCACTATATATATATACACACACACACACACACACACACACACACACACACACAAAAGTTATAGTCTTGGTCTCAAAACTATAAAGTTGATTTCTCAGTTTCTATACTAAGTTTTTATAGAATCCTGAGAACCAAATACAAAGCAAGCAAGCTATGTAATCTATAAAATAACTATCTATTTGTACTATAAAAAAAATAGTTTGTTATTGCTTTTCAATTTATGTTACTATTGTGGAATTTTCGGGTTTTGAAAACATGAATCCTAGCTTCTATTGAAGAAACTTTGCTAGTAGTCACCTGATCCCTTCAATACTTTTGATGATATACCTACACAACTCATCTGAGCAGCCTGAGGGTTTAACAACATTGTGACTCCTTCTGCTTATCAACACCCAGCCTTTCTTGGAATATGCTAGTTTAGTACAACGTCCGCACTAGCCAGTCACTTTTGCAATGTCGATTTAAGGAACTGAAAAACTTACTAGACTATCAAAAATTACTGTCTCAGCAACATTGTTACACTGAACTAAATTCCCAGCCCTGGGGTAAAAATTGAACATTCTGGATTTAAACTGGATTTATTACCAGTAATTCTGGAGACAACAAATTCACAGTTGCATCCAGCTACTAAAATTCAATATTCTGTGTTAACTGTTTCCAAATGCAACACTAATACAGGAGAGCACTATTCCTAGTGAAGTATTGTTTCTCTTACTATTTCATTTCCTTGCCTTGGAACTTTTTAGGTATTTACCAATTTCAAGCAAATAAATATTGTATATACTCAGCATTAATACTTTTGTTTATATTGTGTTCGGGGACTTACATATTTTCATAACAAACTTTACATCCACTTTGGTAATATTGTTTACCTTAAAAGAGTGTTTTCTGACCCGTAAGTTTAAATTTGATTCAGGTGAGTTATTTGTTAGACTCTGATGGAAATAAAAGGTTCTGATTTTTTACAAATATGCATGAATGCAAAATTTTTGCCTTATTTCATATCTTGTTATTGGCCAAAAACTAGATATGCACTAACATTGTGTAGGTCTGGAATAACCAGTAACATGTTTTTTAGCAAAAATCTTTTTTATAATTCTCAGCCTGTGTCCCTTTGGTTGTGTGTGCTGTTCTTGTTATTACTGCTCATCACGGTTTTCTGTTTCAGGATTTGTTTAAATATTTTTCTTTTCTCACCTCTGTTTTTACCCAACAATGTTAGCTGGAATAGTTATAGTTATAATGGACTCTTCCATTGTCTTAGATGCAGGGGGGGGGGGGGGGGCTAACAGTTCATCTTTTAGAACTGTCCAGCCAGACTATCCTGCTGCCCTGTACATATGATTGTATTATAATGGTGAAGGCTTGGGAAGAATCAACCTCACTCTTCGGAAGAACTGAATACAAAGAACTGGTGCACATAGTATGCCATGAGTTCTGCAAACAGTGCTCCTCAGGTTTTAAATTCAAGGTTGTCCTTCTCCTAGACTGGTTACTTTAGAGCCTAGTCTCTCCTACTACTTAACTCATAAGTCGGGGAACAGATAGATTCATACATTTCCAAAGTGTATTTGTGTGTAAGTGAATATCACAAGCTTAACTGGAACTTGAACTCATCTCTCTAATTTCTCATTTCAAGCCACTATTCATTAACCCTTTGCACATACATATACAAAAATGCAACAAAAAAGTATGCAAAAATAAAGCAAAAGTGGCTGAGAAAATTTAAAATACTTACCAGTCCCAGTCTAATTTTTTGTCTAGTTGACCAACTCTTGATACAAGACCTTGTAACTGAACTTGTTCTAAACAGTGAAAGATTTCATCATAAGCTTCAGGATCTGTTAAGAAAGAAGACAACTTATTTAACTAAAAATATAGTTGCAGTAACATTTGGCAGGTTTAAAGAAAATTTCTAATTGGGTTTAACTGGAGTGTTTTTTTTAAAATCATATATAAAGTCTAAAAAGAAAAAAATATACTATAAAATCAAATTTATTATTATAAAAAGACAATATCACTAAGAAAATATATTAAGAATCAAAGGCACTTTAATTTTTATCTTCTTTTACTTGTCCTTTTCTTTTAATAGACTCAATGCCTTATCCATTCACTCAATAGTCTCTGAATCAACCCATAATTTTTGAACATCCTTTTTTCAAGTAAAAACTGCTCTTAGTAATGAATTTCAACAATGGATATAAAATAGAATTTTAAATAATATATGTACTTAAAATCAAAATTTAAATGTTAATATTAGTAAAAAAAACAACAAAAAAAAACATGTAAATTTCTTTGTGTAATTTTTAATTAATGTGTGTGTGTTAATGATGAAATGAGTTCCACTTACCAAAAGAAAAATTTTTCTCATTGTCAGGATAGATAATCTACAAAAGAAAAGAACATAGAAATTAATATACAACAAAAATCTCAAAATGTCATTCTGTAACATATCTGTTCCCAAAGCAGGTGTGTACTAATCTTGAACCCACTGATCTGCAAACCTAAATTATTATTATTATAGTCTTTATTTACATCCATAATATTTTTAAGATTTCTGAAAGGCTTTGTATTTTACAGTCATAATTAATCAATTTTCTCTAAGACAATAAGTTATCAATCTTTTGAATGTTAAAATCAACTCTTATCCTTATGTCTGTCTTTCAAATTGCAGAGCTGAAATGTCAAAATACACATTATATTTTTAAAATTTTCCCTAAATCTGAAATTAAGCTGCAACTTACCCAATTTGAGGAAGCAACATTCATTTTCTGAATTATATTACAGGGTGAACCAAGTTACTATTAGACTTATTTCTTAATATATTTACTTTTAAATAATTTAATATTTTCATTTCTTTCACTGAAAAAGAAACCCAGAAAGATTTATAACAAAAAGTTAAAAAGTAACAATTCAAAACTCAGATTTTTTCTAACTCTTATAAAAGTAGGTTTTATAAAAGAATGTTATAAGAATTCCACAATTTTTAGTTTTCTATTTACATTATTTACATTCTGACTAATGTTCTCATCATTGTTGTTAATATGAAAATGTTGGGACCATTGTACCATTGTAGCCTTCTCTGAGTATCTGTCGATCCAGATAACCTTCAAGGGATTTTTGAACTGAATTTGGGGTAGAGCATTCTCATTCCACTGTTCATGTCTAGAAATATCTAGCTTTGTTTTTATTACTGCTCAGTCATTACCAGCTTGGTTTTCAGAGTCTGTACTACCTGGCCTAGGAATTGAACTCACAAATACTATGACACCAAAATATAAAATGATCTAACATCAAAATTGCATTCATGCTTCTTTATTTTAGAGATTTTACCTGTTGCAAAAGACTTCCATTTGTGAAATAAGGTTTTTGCGGAAGAAACATCATGCCTTTTTTACCCAAATTAATGCGACAATCAACATGGCCTGTGAATAGACAGATAAGAGAAATAAAAAAAAACGAAAAACATAAACAGTCAATTTAAAACTGTCAATTCCTGATGAGTGGATAGAGCGATTGCTGGAGGGTCTGTCTATGAAACTCTAGAGATGAGATGCTGAAGGCAGCACCAATCAGCTAAGTGACAAACTTTATAATTGTATTAATTCTATAAATAGGGAATTAAATTTTATGAGAGTCATTCCCAATATCACAGAAAGTTGACTAATCAGTTATATGAAGAGAAAGTCAACATTGAAATTGGGAAAGTACATTTTTGGAGAGGAGTTAAATAATTACATTGATACACTGTCCCAACAATAAACAAGCTACACATACTCCAGATGAAGAATTTTAATAAATGCTACTAATGTTTTGTGCGTGTTAGGCCAATTTTGTTTCTAGTATGTCAAAATATTCTCGCAATTTCCTAGTCTTAGGTTGTCAAATAAAGTAAGAAACATTGAGTCAATATGAATGATCTTTTCCTATAGCTGCTTCACCAAGGCTACATACAATTTTGAATTAAGAGTTCTTCCTCCTCTTTGACCAGCTGCCAGTCAAGGCTATAGAACCCAGTCTGTCTTATTTACTCATAGCTGAGGGTAGAAGAATTATATTCATACCTTTTCCAGATCGTAAAACAGTGATTTTTTTTTGCTATCTTCTTCAAGTCATATCCATTTCATAAACTAAACTGTGCAATTGCTGAAGAAAAAGTTTTTTTTTTGTTAAGACAAGTATTTTTTCTTCTAGAGATTCTTTTCATTTTACTACTTAAATAATTTACTCTAAAAGAAACAGATTTATTGAAACTTCAAAAATATTCTTAAATGCAGAGTATAACAATCAACATGATACTAAAAACATCTACACCCAAACTAGACTATGGTAGCAGATATCTATGTAAGGCAGGAGTTGAGAAAAGGCTTATGATAAATATGGTTTAAAATTAAGTTAATAGTTAACAAAGTAAAGATTTTGATGCTTACCTGATGTAACTGGCCAAAGGCCATTAATCGTTCTGATTAAAGAACTTTTTCCGCATCCACTTTCACCAGTGACTAGAATGTTGATTCCAGACTCAAGCTGAAATGTTAAATCTAAGAGAAAAACACAAATGATCAGAAAAGCAGTTTCAATGAAACTCCCAGAAAAATAGTTCACCATTTGATCAGTATAAAAAGAAAGAGAATTTAAAAAGCAAGTCCTTTTTTTAAAAGTTCACTCACCTTCTTTAAAAATTGTACATATCTACAAAATGTCTTTTTGTTAGTTTTCATGAAGCTATTTGTGAAAACACATAATAAAACAACATAAGAAATGGCAAAAATTTTTCATGTTAGGGCAATGGAAAGTAGCTATTTATAAATGTATTTATTTTTACATGTAGAGAATCTGAAAAAAAAAAAAATTGAATGATATTTTTTTTCAACAAAATGCTAATATCATCTCTGTTAAAGAGAAGGATGTTAAAATCATTTTGTTGAGTTTATGTTAAAGAGATCTGAAAATGTGGTTGAGAGAAGTATAATGGTTTATTGAAATATTTGTAGACTAAAAAGGGAATATAATTAATCCTTTCATTGCAAGAATTCCATCATTCACATTGTCATATTTTATCCTGGGGTATTTTTAAAGAGTTAACATGAAGCCTGTTTTTCTTCGCACCAAGCAAAGGAGAAAAATTGAATTTATTTTTATGCTATGAATAATTTTTCACCTAACTGCAGAAATTTCAACCTAATTTTGAAATCAAAACATGAAAAGAAGTCTAGAACTGCTGGACATGTATATAATCAAGAAAGCAACATTGCAATAGAAAATAAAGATTACTGGTGGTTCTTGGAAAAAAAAAAAAAAAAGAAATGGCAAATATTTTAACTTGACTATAGCCCACTTAATGTGGCAATCTTATTCCCTGAATTTATCTGAAGTCACCAGTAAAGTAATAAAGCAGTGAAAAGGTTAAATTTTGCAAGTGGTCATAACAGAGGATGACTAATCTTGTCATGATAAAATATCTTGACAAATTGAAGAAATTGAATCAAGCAGTAGTGTAGCTAGAAGTTGGGTGGTCCACTCTGGGCAACGTGGTGTGTGTGTGTGTGTGTGTGTGGAGGGGGCACTTCTGCATCTGTTGTATAAGCATGTATAGGCCATATTGAAATAAAAGTGGTTATAATATCAGAACACTACTCACAGTTGAAGGACTTTTTCAGTTTCAAGTAACTTAAACTATGGCACATGTATTTAAGTAATTGTTATAATGACCGAACAATAAACATTATCCTGTGGTGTTTTATCATTGTTGACATTGTGAGACCTGTAAACAGATCCAGGATGCATTCTATTAATGCTGCAGCAGCACCGTGTGTGGGATACACATCTTGGTTGTTATCATATAAATTTCAGTTATTTTCCTTGACTGATGTTCGTTTGAGGGTATGTCTTCCTTTATTTTTCATCTTTTGGGCCTGTTAAGATATATATAATGAGAAATTAGAGAGCAGATTTCAAATTCCGGTCAAATGCATTTCATTCACATGCACAAATGCCCTTGGTATTAATTCATCTCTTCTCCCTCCAGCTATTGATTGAATATCAGGACAGATTCTATAGACTTGGTTGGCAACCAGTCTACCACAGAAAGTAATGGCAACCTACTACAGGAAAACCTTCTACCTAGTCAGTCATGTCTCAAAACAAACACGATCACCCAAAGCATATATCATGTATGGCAATTAACTGACAGCATATATATGAGGGAGTCACTCTGCAAAATGCAATATGCTGTTTTTTTTTTTGTTTGTGGGGATAGGAGAAGAGGTGGCAAACTCTAGGGCTGTCCCAGAAAGCATATATTCTAGCTACACCACTGTAATGAAGACAATCATTGTCATGTGTCCATTGAATGAATGCGATTTTCTACATGCTTAATCTACCAATGACTGACTTTTCTCATTTCTAACAGCATTACATAATAAGATCATTTCTGATTCTGAGGAAACCCCTTTTTTAGTAGAATCTTTCTTCAGTGGAATTGTTGGACAGTTCATGTCGACATCAAAGTAAACTATTGGAAAAAAAAATCTTAATCCCTGCCTAAAATGAAGTTTGTTAATTAACTTATGTACCCTGGAAGAAATATACATTGTCAAAAAATATCTATGTAAATGTGAAAGAATGGTTAAAAAGACAAGGCAAAGAGAAAAAGAAATTTAAATAACAATCAAATAATTGTTAACAAATGCTTGATAATGCACACAAAAACAGGGCATGCAAAGTTGTAAATCAATTTGTATCTGTAGAATCTGCATAGAGAAATGATTAAAGAGAGAAGACATATAAAAGCCTTGAGGAGAAACAGATTAATTGTATTAACAATTAATTAATTCTCATTATAAAATCCAGTAATAATTATAAAAATTAAAATCTAATATTTATATAAGTTTCCAAACAAATCAATTGTTAATTAGAAATTTAAAAAAAAGAAATCTGGCTACAAATATTAAAATTTAATATTAATTACAGATTTAGAAAAAAAAATACAAAATCTGGTATTAATTACAGATTTATAAAAAAATATCTGGTATTAGTTAAGATATATACTTATAATCTACTAATGCTCACCATCCCAAAAATGAGATGGAATAGGTTAATCCTGTTACTGATTTGTTGATGCATTTCATGTGATTATTAAAACAAAACAAAAAGAAATACAATACATAGAAGTAATTATTGTTTCATTTATAATAAGGTAATATTAATGCAAATTAATAATTAATATAAAATGTCAATCACAAGGGGACAAAATGAGAGAAGCTTGTTAAATGTTGATCGTGTCAACCTCATGTGATACATGCCACATATAAGGCTAGTAAGAGAGTTGAAGGCAACAGCATACCATTTAGTAGAAGGTTACAAGTGCATTGGTTAGAAGAGTTAATTTCAAAAGCAATGAAGACACAGAAACATGCATGGAAGGGTAAGTTCATGATCCCCTTGGGACATGAAAATTTGACATTTGAAAATACAACACTTGAGAAAAGCTTGAGAGTACATCAGCCAAGATTTAAAAAAAAACACCAGTAAAATAAAATAAATAAAAACCAAAGAACCCAAAAGATGAAGAAATCATTTGCATGAATAAAATACAAAAGACTAACCATACAGCATATAAGACACAGAAATGCTTGTGTTATGTATTCCACCATGAGTGATTTCATTTCATCAGTATATTTGTCACTACTCCTTTTCTCTGAATAAATAACCAATATTCTGGTTTGCTACAGTCTGTCTTAAAGGAAAACACTAAAAACAATTTGAATCTAGATTCACAGAATCTACAATAATTAATATTGTGAACCTTGGAGACTTCCCTGTGGAATATAGGTCAACAGTCTCACTATAGTAGATGTTGTTGCTGTAGTTTCTATAGCAAATGGGTTAGCTTCATGTTAAACCAGTTTTGTCCTTTTCCTAGAGTGATTGCCAATCAAAGCTAAAGAACCCAGTTTACTCTGCTACCTGTGTGGGTGGGGAAAAGATGGAGTCATACCATTCTCAAGGACATTTGCATGAACTCAACAGCTTTGGTTCGAATTTGAACTTGATACACCAATAACCAGACACTGTATGGATTCAATAATTATTATTACCATACAATTAAATGACTTGTTTTGATGAAACATATTCACATTATTGTGAAATCTTTTAAAGGTTTTGGAGAAAGTTATTCAAGTTTGTGAATCACTTCTAGTTTACTTAGAACAAACTAAATCGAAAATTATAATAAAAATTGCAGTCAATTTAGGAGGTAGTGGATAATTGAGAAATTTCTTCCAGTGATTCCACAACTGGAGAGTTTGTGTTTCAATATATTGAAAGCCTTTGCAATACAAACTCTTCAGCTGTGGAATCACTGGAAGAAATTTCTCAATTATCCACTACCTCCTAAATTGACTGCAATTTTTATTATAATTTTTTGATTTGGTTTGTTTATATACATATATATATATATATATATATATATATATATATATGTATAGGTGATTGTCTTTATGATATATATTGTCTAATGCCTCACTGATTCCGAATAATGACAGGTAGGATATCAGAAGTGGACCTAGCAGAGCAAAATCCATATGCAAAATCCATATTGTTTGTTGTTCAGGAGGTTGTCCCTGTTGATGTGATCAATAAACTTCTTGTTGATGATAGCCATGAAGAGTTTGCTGATGACACTAAGGAGGCTGATACATCTTATATTGTGAGAGGGGTGAGTGCTTACCCACATTCAGAGCATACACTTGACACCTTCCATAGACTTTGGAAGGATTTATTCTTCACTCAGTAGATAAACAATTTTTCCAAGATCGGAGATAATTCTAGGCTAATGTCCTTAAGAACAACCACCAGGAATTTAACTGGATCAGTAGCCTTCTTGGGGTCAAGGCTTTTGATAAGTCTGGAAACTTTCCAGGCCATCAGAGATATTACAAAGTTTGTGCTCTGTGGGAAGAAGAAAGTTTGGAAAAGGATGACCCTTGTCATCAAACATGGAGTGAGAAGCAAAGTTCATTGCAAAGAGTTTATTCTTATCTGACAAGGATGAGATAACCTTAGTGCTTAGCTATATTCTACATTTTCTATAAAACTATCATTTTTTCATGTTTTGGATGTTGCCACTACATACGATCTGGTGCTCCTACTATATATTTAGAGATCCTTGATAAGTACAATATTGTTGGTCCTGTCCTGACCTAGCATCTCAGTTTTCACTTTCCCATCACTGTAACATAACTTCTCTGTGCCTTTCTATAAATAACTTCATGGTAATTGTTCTGATAAATTTTTCTCTATGGTGCCTAGACTTTAAGGTCTCAACATTTTATGGTTGAAATGCTTAGGTGTTCTATGATAACAGTTTAATTTCTCACACTTCTCACTTATGGAACTCTTCTAGCTTGATCATCAAAAAATGTAAATGCAATATCAATTGTTATGTTCTATCTTCTTAAAACATGTTCTTCTTTTGTTCTCTCTCCTTAATAATATTTTTCTTTTTCTTTCACATTTAGTAATTCTCTATGTCTTACTGGCTTTATTGCCTTGCTTGAGGTGACAAAAAAAAAGCCTTTATTGTGATGATTACAGGCAGTTGTGAATGCAGTAAGTGTCCTACTACACCTTTCCCAGTGGTAGATATTGTAGTAGTGGTTAAAGTAAAGCTTTGGCTGCAGCATATTCTGGTGTGAACAACGGCTGTCCATTCAGTTTTTTGTGGTATTTTTCTGGGAGATAAAACTTTTCATGCCAGAAAGGAATCATTTAAAGATGAGGGTTGCAGTTCTAGAGACTATTTTTGAAGAATGCTGAGAGAGGTGTCACCATGTAAGATCTGAAGTTATCACAGTCAGCTTGGGTGTTAATTTCATTTTAGTGACCTTGTATTTTAGATTCCAGACAAGTAAAATGTAATTGCCAAGATTTAAACTTGCACTGTGAGACAAAGCAGAGAAAAACTTTGCTGAACTTGAGAAGATTAATAAAGAAAACCAACAAGTTAGAGAGGCAAATGAGTCGAAGCATTGAGAAACTTACTTTGACAAAGAATTTCTCTTGAAGATGGGATACAATAAGTGAGATTTTCAATTGAAACAGCCAAATAGGAATCTGTAGTTCTGTCAACTTCAACTGGTTCTCTGCAGATAAGAGCAATATCATTTTGATCATTTTCAGCATTGTCTGGCACATTAAATCTGAAATAAACAGGACAATGATGCTAGCTATCATGTAATACAATTGATATCTTACAAAATAAATTTAACAGTAAATTAAGATTTATTCTCAACTTGGCTTGAATCTTTTGTTGCTTTCATCCATGAATTTTCTCATCAGCAGTAAATAATTTCCTTTTGTTCAATCTGGTGCTTATAAAATAATTTGATTTTCTTTTTTAATTAAATATGATTATTTGGGGAGAAAATGTTATGAGCTGAAGAATATTAAAAGAACACATCAGATGAAGATAGAAATAATAGTTCACAAAGACTAAATGCATTCAAATATTTTACACATTTTGGAAGCCAATTTAATAACAGAAAAAAAGAATATTATCAGAAAACACAGGCCTCTTCAGTTGAAGATTAAAAAGACTTTTAAATACTAAATGCAAAGAATTTTTTTAGAAATATATTTGTATTTAGAAGAAGAAAAAAATGTTCTCTCTTCTATCAAAAGAAACTGTGCCTTAAGCTGATCTGAATCAGTTGTATTTGATGTTGCATTCAGGAATGACAAGTGACTACTAAAATTCAACCTGCATAGCTTTTATCAAATCTGATTTAAGTGGAAATTTAAAAAAAAATTTTTTTTTTTTACAAAAATTAAAATGTTACCTTTCATCTGAATAAGAAAAGGAATCAAATGTTTGAATTTGGTCACCTTTCTGTTTTTTTAAGACTTCAAATAGAATAGAAACACTGTTAAAGAAAAAAAAGGACATTTAAAAAAAAAACAAAAAAAAAAAAACTCCAGTAAAAAAGAAAACAAAAAAGAAAAATTATTACATACAATTTTTAACTCCAAATTATGTAAAGGATTTTGAATTAAAAATCAACACCCAATTTTTTTAAATGGTCAAAATCAGTTCATAAGAACTTTTATACAACCTAAAAAGCTATGCAAGATCATGTTTTTTGCCATGTCTCTTCAGGATGTAGGTATTCATAGTTCTCCACAGATTCCTTTTCTTTATTATCTATGAATTGCGATGACATCTTAGGAGTGATTTCCCATTGCCTTCTAAATGATGTTTGGATTCAAATGATAAAGTGCAGAAATGAATGCAATTGACTCTGTGGGGATTTGAACTTGACTGACCAATAGCAGTTATGCTACATGAACATCACTATAAAAACTTTACAAGCTCACTTCTATATTAGGTGTGCACAAAAATCCCCAGCAATTTTTTAATGTTTTTTTTATTGTGTATTTCAGTATTAAAAAAAAAATCAATCTTTAGGAAAAAGAATACTGGGAACTTCTGAACTTACCTACAAGCAATAATACTGAAAAGTTATTAGCTCAACAAAGAGATTCTCAAAAATACTGTTTGGTCATATGACCAAATTTTATGAGGTAGAATTTTTCAGCACCTCCTGAAATTAGTTGGTCCATTCATAACATAATTTTTCAAATTATTTTCTCTATATTTTTATGACTAATTTTCAGCTAAATTGTACATAAATCTATCATAAAGGAGCAATTCTCTGAAAAATTCTTTAATATCTTGTAATTGAAGACCAGACAGGAAATGTGACATAATGATAGACTGAAAATAACAAGTTTAGAGAAGACACCACATGAGGAAGTGCTTCCAATCACTGATGATATTCTACAAAGAATTTGCAACAAGAGAACAAATGTCATGCAGAAAAAAGTAACACTAGCTGAGTTCCTTACCCAGAGAAAAGTTCTTTTCTCTTCCAATGCATCATTCAAACAAACCAAATAGTCACTGTAGCATTGGATAGTAATTGTTAGTCCAGGTCCAAGCAATTCATATCAAACAGTTCCGTCTGAACCGCAACAAATTCCATTTAAATAGAAAAATTGTCCAGGATCTGATCACAATTTTCTTTGTTTTTGGGTTATTGTAATAAATCCAGTTTTCATCACTAACCTTGTTCAAATTTTTTTTCTGTGTTAACAGAAGAAAAAGAAGTATTTAAATATTTCGTTTTGTTTCTTTTTTTCATGTAGAATTATTTTCATAGTTTCTAAAGATATTTATAAGCAAATTTCAATTGGGTAAATTTCAAAGAAACTCCTGAAATATTCCTAATATTGTGCAAATAATGACACTGATAACTTTTATGATAATCTGATAAATAAAGAGAAATATGAAGAGAAGGAGAGAGAGAGAAAGGATGGAGGGAAGGATTTTCTTGATAAAATAGAAATTAAAAATACCACAAATACAAAATCATTCTACTCAAACCTTCTATATAAAACTTATTTTGACAATTTAATTTAAATTTGCAGGATTTCTTTTTGTTATAACCATTTTGAGAATTATAATATATTTAATGTTATTAAAAGTGGTTCCCAAGTCAATATTATAATATAAACACATTCAATTGGAGGTATTCATATCTTTCTTTTTAAATGGCATTAAGACTATTTACTTTTAACAATGTAACAATGTGCGTTGTGGTGCAGTGGATATCGGCTCAGAACAAGAAATCGGTGAGCCGAGTTCAAATTCCAGTTGAATTCATTGCATTCACTTACGCGCAAATACCCTTGAGAAAGGTATTAATCCGTCTCTTCCTTCCAGTTATGGGTTAAATAACAGGACAGATTGGATTCTGTAACCTTGGCTGGCAACCAGTCTACCACAGAAAGCAATGGCAACCTACTGCGGGATAATCTTCTGCCCAGTCAGTCATGTCTCTTTCAAGACATGATTGCCCAAGCATGTTTCACGTATGGCACTTAACTGAGTTTTAACAAGCTGCATTCAGAAAGACCACTTTTTGATTGTATCATGACAGATATTGGTAAGCATTATGTTCAATTTATTAAAATTAAAGATTTCTTTATCAATTCTAACATTTAATGGAAAAATAAGTAACATTTTCATCGTATGCCTATTTATTTAAAAATCAAATGGTAGAATAAATTGTTTACATATAGAAGCGACAGTTAAAGTTTCTGGGATACATAATGAGGAAGGGGGGCTTGAGGAATCTAATACTCACAGAACAGAGAGAGGGAAAGAGTGACTGAGAAAAATAATGTGTGAGATACTTTATGGGCTTGAACAAATGGATGGCAGAGCAGGGTTTGGGTGAAATAAAAGAATAAAACTTATTAAGAGCTACAAAGAACAGGAAGATGTGGAGAGCTATGATCGCCTACATCCTGAAAAAGTACATCACACAAAAAAAAAATACAACATTCAAGAACACTTGGTGTTGCATTAAAATTTCCTTAATTACCCAAATAGAAGTTATCTTTCTTAGATACAATATTTTTTACAATGAAGATTTCAGGGCCATTTATAACTAAATCTGCAGACATCAGTCTTTCTATTACAATATCTTGTGATTTCTGTATCACAATTCCAACTCCATGTTGCTTTTTTTTTACCTCAGCATGGCAAGTCACCAAGGATCATGTCCCTTGATAACTCATGTGACAGACAATGCATTATTCAATTGAATTATTTGGCAATTTGGAATTGTCATGAGGTCAATGTGGTTGGTTTTATATGAGTTTCCTTCTCTTAAATAGATGACCTTCAACATGGCTAATGAACTCTATCAACCCATCAGAGTTTTCCTTCTAGACAAATTGTCATCACTATCATACCTATACACACAAAAATAGATTTATATTAGGGAAGGTAAAAGTGTGATGCAAATGAAAAAATTAATATATGCAAGTTATGATAAAGATAATGAATGTCTCAAAAGCATTTTGTGAAGTTTCACTATTCTCCATGATTGAGTCAACCAATCAAAGCTGATGACAATGAAATCAAAGCATTACTTGAAAATAATGTTCTACAATAATATTCAATATATTCAAAATATCAAAATCAAGTGTTCAAAATCATTTGCACCAGTTATTTCAGTTACATTATGTGTCAGTCAAACAGAAAAGAACTATTAAACTAATGTATGTAATTTGGTACTTAAAAAATAAATTCAGTTTTTTGAAAGATATTGAATACTTTAAAACAATGTAGAGTGCAAAAGATTGTGAAGTAAGTGAAATGAATCACTGTTAACCATAATAAATGTTGGTTTTCATCTAAAAAGAAAAAAAAAGGTGATGCTGTATAAATTGGATTTGGAAATGATCTACTAGAAGTGACTTCTGAAGAAGGAAACAACTGATTCAAATTGATAATGCTCACAATTAAACCAAATGCAGCAATCAAAAAAACATGACTAGAATCAATCAAGAGAAAAGGTATAATATTTCAGCAGGTTAAAATCATACCGTGTTTCTTTGATGATAAGAAACATTTTTACAGCTTGGCTAGAAAGTTTTCATCCATGTGACATATTCAACAGATATTCTACATTCTGATTTATTCTGGTGTTTTTACAGAATTCTCTTAATGAAAAGAATTTCAATTCCTGGGAAGACTGTAAAAGCCATGTAGAGTATTTATTCATTATTTCATTTTTTTTGTTTTTTGTTTGAATTGAAGTTCTGGAGGATGGAATTATAAAGTTGCTTAAAAGACAGATGGCAGTAAATAGTGTAAGAAAAATGGTAAATGCATCATTCAATGAAATTAATGTTGAAAATCAATGTTGTCGGGTTTTTTTTATATAAAATGAACAATAAATAAAATTAGGTTGTAAAAGTGTATAAAACAATTTTAGAATACTTTCACAATGATCACATGCACACACACAAAACACATGAGGTGCTAAAAGTTCATAACCTGACCAAAAAGCCATTCTTCTAAAATACTGATTTTTATTGTTGAGTCTTCCACTCAGATTTTGGTGAGCAGGTCATGCTGAGGAGTTTTCAATATCCACTGATTATATATAAAATGAGAGAGATTATGTTAAGAAATTCAGAACAATGTATAAAGAAAAATATATACTCAATAAAATCCAGTATATTTTTCACAAAGTTTGTACACATGTTCAGTTAAAAAGAAAAACAAGCATACAAAAATAAAAAAAAAAGTTATTCAATAGAATTACTAGTAGGTTTGACATGGCCTTGGAAATGACTGCATGTCCAGATCAGGTGATTCTCTTTCATATTGGCTCAAAATGTTTACAATGATAGCCTTCAACAATTCCTTGATATTGTGGGAACACAGGTTTAGTTCATTTGTCATCGGACTTCACATTCAAACCAAGAGAGCTATAGGTCACATGTTGGTGGGTCATATGGTAACAAAAATTCTAGGCCAACCTTCCACTTAATCCAGAACTTGACCACACTGTCCAGCACTCAATGACTCTGAAGATTTGCAGCAAAAAATCAAATAGCATGACATTATATTCATTGCTCATAGACTTAGGACAATCACAGGTGACATGAACTTGGTGAAATCTACAGTGATACACACAGAGTCACAAATATAGAACAATTATTTCCTGTAACAAAGTAAAAGCTGCCATGTTCTTAATACATGTGAATGAAAAATGAAAATATTCAAATTTGATGCATGTCTATGCATCTTATGAGTTTATATAACTTATATATTACACTCTAATTCCATAAAGTGTACAATTAAATAATTATTATAACATCTGTGAATGATAGTATATATGTATACATATATATGCTAAAATATTTTATATTAGTTAAGTCATTGTGGAAAGGCAAGGACATTTCTAAACAAAATCAGACAATAAAAAGGATTAACAACTTAATGATATTGTGAAAGCCAACTAACCGATGGGCAAGTCCAGCATTTTGTGCAGCCAAACTTGAAAGATCAATGAGTTTTGTGAAGCAACTAATCAGGTAAATTGTAATGAATGCATTCTGAAAAAAAAAAAAAATATGGAAAACTGAAGATTAGCAAAACCAAGTACTTATGGAAATTAAACAATATTTGAGGATTGCAATCTTATGAATAATCACTATAAATAATGTTTGCTTTTTAGTTATTTTATTAGAATGCTGATATTTCAAAATTTAAGAAGTCCATTTATTTAACGATAATGACCAAAATAAAAGCACATAGCCAAACTATATTGCAACCTCTATCACTTGACACAAGCACAACTTAGTAACAAAATGTGAGAATAATGCTGTACAAGTTTTTATATTCTATACAATAGTTTTTATTCCTAAAACTGAATTTTTATTCAGAAATAATTTTTAGCTTAATTGCATATTGTGTATGTATGTGTCAACTTTATTTTTGTACATAGAAAAAAAATAAATACTTACAAAAGTATTTTGATAATAAATTGATTCAATACTATTTTTACACACAATTCACTAAATAAAATTAAATTAAAACCAATGCAAACAGAGCATCTTGAAAAAGTGTTATGAATCTTTTTGACACTTCAATAACCACTGATTCATTTATGCTACATGAAAAGACAATTATATCTCAGTCCCATTCTATAGTTCATATTTTCCCTTAAATCTAACTATATGGAAGAGAGATGCTATAAAGAAGACAGTTATTTACTTAAACTAGTATCATTTTATCTATGTATAAAAATCAAGTTGGTTTATCTTCTTTGACACTGTTCAACTAAATTTAATAAAACAATCACAAAGGAGAAGAATCAGTAAAGAGAATGTTATTTTTTAAAAGGAGAAGTGGTACTCACAGAACTGATAAGAGCAGATAATTGAACTGGTGTTAGGTTGTCAAAGTGGCCAGTAAAAATAGGAATTGCTAATATAATGTAGTTCAGAACAGACCCAACGTAGTCATAAAATTTGACAGAAACTGAAAACAAATATAAATTAAAAAAAAACCAATTAGAATGTATTTTCTGTGCTTCAAGAAATATTTTTTCTTTTTTGTAAACATATTGATGACAGGAAACATAACAAATTAGTAATAATTGTAGCAACCAAAAGAAAACCTTAACAATTACCAGCTCCAGGTAACCAGTCCTACAGAAGAAAAAATATTTATAATGACTAATAACATGACTAGTGGCATTCCCTATTAACAAAAATGACCTCTCATTGACCATTTAATTAAACTATCACTCAGATCTTGTCAAAGAGGGTGTCTCAGCACTTTAGTCTAATTAATTACCCATTCTTTCTTCTTGAAGTATTGACTAAATTTTAACTGAATTATTTTTTTCATTTTGTATTATATATTTGTCCTTAACAAAACTTAAGTACTGTGTGGCAGAAGATTTTATTTATAAAAAAGTACATCATCAATACAAAAAGTTTGAAAAGCTCTGCCCTAACTAAAATAACACCGAATTGAAATCCAAAAATATGTTAATGTGAATTAATAGATTTTTCAGCTTTATTCTTTCTTTATATGTATTTGAAGATCCTTATATTTTTGGTTCAAGCTTTATCTACAAATATATTTTATTAGAAATATGTCTCCATAACATTTTAATTGGTTTTAATTTAAACTTTTTGTTATACTCTGCTTCAAATTAGAACTCTTTCTGATTCACTCCACATCAAAACCATGTCCGCTGGATGTGAACACGACAAAAGTAAAATTAAAAGTAAAAAAAGTTGTATGGGTTATGTCTTGATGGCTGTCACAATGCGTTGAATGAAATAAAGGAAGGTAAGGAAGTGTTTGTATTACCTATTTATTACATTAATATTTCGAGATTAAAATCTCATCTTCAGAATGGCAGAGAAGCTTTTGACTGTCCGAGCTTCATCATGGTCCCTCTATGAATGGTTGGTGAGGGTTGTCCACTGCTGCTGTACATGTGTGCGTGTGTGTGTATGTGCGTGTATTCTAGCTGCTATACGTGTGTGTGTATGTGTGTGTATTCTAGTTGGGGTCTTTATGGTCTGATGATATCAGCCCGCTTGTATGTGTGGTTTATCTTAATGGGATCTGAAAGTTCACTTGACTCTTTGACCGGGTCAAAGAGTATCAGTTTCATTACTGTTGTTTTATCTGATTTATCTGGTGGTGTTTTCGTGTTGTGACCATGTCATGTGTGCGTGTCTATGTGCACGTCGTTATTGTAATTAAATCTACGTTATTTTTTATATGTGTGTAAATATAGCTCATTTGAAAACGCCCAAACCTGTCTGCATCTCTTTCACTAACATACGCAGCATCCGCACTAACTTCCTCAGCGTAGATTCATTCCTCCATAATAACTCACCTGATATATTAGCTCTATGTGAAACTAATCTTAACCCTTCTATCCCCTCATCTGAGTTCTACATTCCTGGCTACCTTCCCCTCTTCATGAAGGACTCCAATGTTCATATGCATGGGCTTGGTGTCTATGTCAGCGAACACCTTCCCTTATCTAGGGTGTCATCTTTTGAATCCCCAGATCATTCTTTCATGTGCTTCCGCCTCTCACTTCTCAGCTCGATTAGCTATCTATTCTTTCTCTACCGCTCTCCTTCTTCCGCTGATTGTTCGTTACTTGACATCATTTCTGACAATATCGACAAAGCCATTTCTTCCCATCCCTCTGCCCATGTATTCGTGTTTGGTGACTTTAACGCCCACCACACCAAGTGGCTGAAGAACGCTGTCACTGACCCTGCTGGTGTCCACACCATGAACTTTTCAATCACCCAATCCCTTACGCAAGTAGTGGACTTCCCCATGCGTTTCTCCGACAACCCTAACGGAAGGGACTCACTTCTAGACCTCTGCTTCACTTCCATCCCAGACTCTTGCACTACCAGACAACTCTGCCCACTTGGAAACTGACCACACTGTAGTGTCCGTCAATATTTCACTCCACTCCCGCCCGACCCATGAAACACAGACAAGTAGAATATCCTACTACTATCAAAGAGCAGACTGGGATTCGTTCCGAGACTTCCTCTGTGACATCCCTTGGAACAACGTTTTTAGTCTTCCCATCGAAGAATGTGCATCTGAGGTCTCCTCCTGGGTTAAGGCTGGCATCAATGCCTTCATCCCTGCTAGAAAATTCCAGCTTAAATCTCATTCGTCTCCATGGTTCTCACCCGCTTGCTCGGCTGCCATTGCCCACAGGAATCATTTCTTCCGACTCTATTGTAGCTACGCATCAGACCAAAACAGGCGCCTTTTCACTTCAGCTCGTAATAAGTGTAAAAGGATACTTAACGAAGCTAAGATGTTGTTTGCTACCAGAATGAAGCAACGCATAGCATGCTCTAAATTCGGCGCTAAAGACTACTGGCAACTCTGTAAAAGAGTACTTAACAAGAGCAAGTCCACAATACCCCCGCTAATCAACAAATTTGAGGTCCTCACCTCCCCAGCAGATAAGGCTGAATGCTTTGCCCGCAGATTCTCGAACAATTCGAGTCTGGACTCATCTGGAGTTTTTACACCCGACTTCTCACCTAGAACCAAGGCACAACTGAATGATGTCCACATTACACCTTCGCTTGTCTCTAAGATAATCTTAAAACCTGACCCTCACAAAGCGAGCGGTGGTGACGGAATCCCAACCATAGTTTTAAAGAAATGTGCCCCTGAACTCTCCTCTGTCCTTTCTAAGCTCTACAACCTCTGCCTATCTGCTTCCTGCTTTCCTGCCTGTTGGAAATCTTCTTCTGTAGTTCCTATATTTAAAAACACTGGAGAACCCTCTGACCCTGCAAATTACCGCCCTATCAGCCTTCTTCCAATCTTTGGCAAAGTGTTCGAAGCCATTATCAACGCCGAGGTGGTTCAGCATCTCACAGCACACAGGCTCCTCTCAGACAAGCAATATGGTTTCCGCTTCACCAGGTCTACTGCTGATATGCTAACGACCATCACCGAGTACATATACCAGGCACTCGACAGGAATGGCGAAGCCCGAACCGTTGCATTGGATATATCTAAGGCGTTTGACAGAGTTTGGCATGCTGGCCTTCTATGTAAACTGCGGAGCTATGGTATAACTGGACATTTGTTTCAACTAATCCAGTCATTCCTCTCTAACCGCACAATGAAGGTGGTATTAAACGGACATGCCTCCCAGAACTACCATACAAACACAGGTGTCCCCCAAGGCTCCATCTTAGGTCCTACACTCTTCCTGATATACATTAATGATCTCCCTGATTCCATAAGAGCCCAAATAGGTTTGTACGCCGATGACACCAGTGTTTACTCTCGCCTTCTACAAAAATCTGGTGTAGGCGTCAAAGCTAACCTCACAGCCGAGATTGAAAAAGACCTCCAATCCATATTGGACTGGGGTAAGAAATGGCTAGTAAATTTTAATGCTTCTAAAATGAAGCTACTCTCAATTAACCATCATCGACAATCTCACCTACCTCCCATTAGCATGGACCAGGCTTGCCTCCCAGAGAGTAAAACACTACGCCTTCTTGGTCTCACACTTTCAGCGGACCTGAAATGGAATGACTATATCGAATCCATTGCTAAATCCGCTGCTATGAAAGTCGGTTCTCTGTGTAGGGCCCGGAAGTTTTTTCCGTCTAAATCTATCCTGCACATATATAAATCTACCATCCGCCCCTGCATTGAATACTGCTGCCATATCTGGTCGGGTGCCCCTGCTATTCTCCTCGGGCTTCTCGATAAGGTTCAGAGGAGGGTCTGTAATGTGATAGGTACTGACTTGGCAGACCGCCTGCAGTCTCTCTCCCACCGGCGCGATGTGGCTTCCCTGTGTCTCTTCTATGAATACTTTCATGGCTTCTGCTCCGATGAACTTAGATCACTGGTGCCTCCTAAATACGAATTTGAACGAGATACTAGATTAGCAACTAGATCCCACCCTTTTACAGTGAAACCTATAAAATGCAACCGTAACTTCTACTCCAACAGTTTCTTTCCTCGCACTTCCCGACTGTGGAATTCCTTTCCACATAATTGCTTCCCCGATGGCTACAATCTCCAGGAGTTTAAATGTAAGGTCAATAGACACCTCCTAACACACTAACCTGCTCCTATTCTATCAAACACTCTTCCCATCTGCCCAACCCTCATCCTCGGTATCCTTACTCATCTGTCACCTTCCTCCTGACATTCCCTATGTCTAACCACTCCTTCTCTTTACTTTCCCTTATGTAGCCCCATGCGCAATAGTGGCAGTGGAATGCCTTGCTTGGGGTGAGATGAATAAAAAAAAAAAAAAAAAAAAAAAAAAAAACTGTATGTGTGTGCTTTCCCCGGTGTGTGGTTTGTTATAAGCGCCTCCACTACTCTGCTGGGAGAGAGAAATGTGTGCGCATGGCTATTGTTGTTAAAGTTGTTTTTTGTGCAGGGGCTTCAAGCATCACATCTGGCACAAAAAATAATCCCCACCCACCAAAATATAAAATACAATATAAAAGAAATCAATGAAAAATGTTGCTAAAAAAAAGTATGCGTGTGTGTGTGTGGGGGGGGGGGGGTAATCTGAGTCATGATCCAACCCATCTACTTTTAACAATACTGAAGGCATTTACAGGTATCACCACCAATGACTTCAGTCAACAGGCTTGACACAAGCATTAACTCCAATCCATACCAACTTTCCCCATCCTCCAGTTTGCTTCCCTCGACAACAAAGAGACATTCAACCCTTGATCCCCTACATCAACAACACAAATAATTTTATCTTAACAATTCCTGTTTTCTTTTCTTTCTACCTCACTGGTGATATTTGGATATTTTGTTTGTTTTCTAATACAGTCATATGCATTTATAACACTCTTAAATTCTGAGTAGATATTCTGGCTTAGCAAAGAAATTTAAACTACTATTACTCTCAAACAATAGATGTGTGCATGGAGGTTTCACTAAAAAAATACACAGATGTGTGTGTGTGTATGTGTGTGTGTTATATTTGCTGTTTCTCTCATAAAAGATAATTAGGCTTTAAATTGACCTCCTCCAGAAATTTACATTCATTAAAAAAAATAATAAAATATGAAAACAGGTAATGTTATACTGACATGTGAGTGCATATTTCCTTTGGGCCAGTTTGTACTGAACTTCAAGAAGGTCAAATAATTTGGCATTGGTTTTAGAAAGTTCTGTCATGCCAGATTGATAAAAGGCCATTGATTCTGCATTTACCCGGATCTGCATGTGTTTAAATCTAATTACAAAGAAAGAAAAGAAAATCAACAATACTAAATATTATTTCTAATTTAAAGCAATTTTCAAAAAATTCCCTTTAAAGAACAAGTGAAATTTTCATAGAGAATCTTTATGATTTAAGAAAATTTTAAATTCAAAGAATTCATGTAATTAAATAACTGAAAAACCCTTATTTACAATTTTAAATGTTGGCTTATTCGTTTTAGAATGTATAATATTGATAAAGATGTTTAGAAAAAAAACATTTGCCTTATATTTATTGTTTTTTTTTTATTCAAGTCTTATTTTACTAAATGCCGTTATTAAAGGATTCATTTTCACTGGATGAGAAAAAGAATTTTCTATTTGAATAGAATCACTAATAGATCCAAGAGTAGTAATTTATGACAGAGTTAATGCAAAATGTAGATACAAACAGTATGTGCAATTTAAAAAGACTAAATACAAAAAACTTTTTCACAAGATTGTGTAACATTATTAAAGTCAAAGAACATATTAAAGTGTAACATTTTTTATAAACATTTTATGTATGATGAAGTCCATTACAAATAAACTGGTAAATGTTTACATTTAATTTTGCAGATCTTAGAAAATAAAAAAGAACTTACCGGAAATCTCCTTCAAATTTTTCTTTTTTGTAAACATAATTAACAACAGGAGACATCAGAAATTGATTAATAACTGTAGCAACCAGAAAGAAAACCACAACAATGACTGGACCCAGGTAACCAGTCCTACAGAAAAAAAAATACTTATTTATAATGACTAATAACATGATTATGTTTTCAATAAGTAGCATTCTCTATTCACTCACTGTATAGATCTTATTATAAATTAATGTTTGCATTCTATCAAATATCTAAACTTATTTATAAATGGAACTTTGTCTGTGCGTGTGTGTGTGTGTCCGTTACCTATAGACTCTGAAATGGCTGAACCAATTTTTTTGAAAATTTACACAGTTGTACTATAAGCATCTACGCGTGTTCTTAGCTAGGTTTTGTGTCAAGGTACCCCCAATAAATATTGAAAATTGATAATTGAAAAAATCGGGTTATAGAAGGAGTGGTCCGATTTTAATCAAATTTGATACACTCATAGACAAAGACATAAGAAGCGATATTCAGAAGTTTCAAGGTTGCAGTTCTTACAATAGTGCAGAAAATCGATAATATATATATATATATATATATATATATAAAAGGCAAGATGTTTGTGTGTGTGTCTGTTTATCTGTCTGTATGTCCTTTATACAAATCCACAATTTTTATCCAATTCTCATCAAACTTCACACAAATATTCTTTAGGCTTCTGGTCAGGTCATAGGTGACTTATTTTTTCCAATTTCTCCCCGGTTTTGCTTTAACTGGAAACAACTATTGCTTTTTAGTCTTTCGTGCCAACATCCAAAAAGAGTCTGAGCTCCAGGACCATGGATTATTTTTAAAGCTTTCATTACACCTGAGCAACGCCGGGTTATACTGCTAGTGTTTCATATGTTATGATGGGTAAATTGTTGCCTTTTCATATTTTTAATTTCGCACAAGCACATTGCTTTGATTTAGTTGACTGCACGGTATAGTAGGGTCAGCTGGGCACCATCTGTTAGAAAAAGAGCCCCATGATGCAATTCACGCCACCAAAAATTTGGAAATGGCATGCTTTATTGCTGTATCACACTGGAAGCTCTAATACGAACATTTCAGAGTGTTTGGGAGTCAATCTGAAGACAGTGCAGAGAAAAGAGTTGGATGATTTTAATATTGATTACAAGTATGTTTCGAGTGATCACAATATTATGCCTCTATTCATCTTCTCACAAGGCCTCAGACTCAACACAGAGACCTACATCAAGTATCTTGAGGAGATATAATATTTGGGGCTCGCAATTATACAACATTGAAACATCAGTTCTCATATGATAAGCGAAGTTAAGCAATGCCAAGCTAACTCAGTACATTGATGGGTGACTACTTGGGAATACCAGGAATTGCAAGCTTTGAAGCGTGGGTGGTATAATGGGTAATGAAAAATCAAAGAGCACAATTTAAATTCCAGTTAAGTTCAAAATATTCACTTATACTCTTGGGAAAGGTAAGAGCTCACCTCATCTATCCACAGGTATGGATTAATTAGTATGGTTTGTATCAGTAAATCAACATTATTTCAAGAAAATTCTTACAATCTAAAAACATTTCCTGGCTCTGAATAACCTGAAAATGGTTGATAAGCCATAAAAAAGCAAAACAATCAATAAACCATCCAATTTAGTTAGAATGTTCACCAGTTTAGAATGTTATTTAATCTGAGCTAACTCTATACACATTTGTTGAGCACCAAGCAATAGATGAGCTAACTATTGCACTACAGTCTTTGATTGACACATATATTTGCTTATTTCATCAACTATCATTCTCTCAGCATCATTGTTGTCTTTATCTAGAGAGCTCTCTCTCTACAAAGTACCTTCTTGTTGACGTTGGTAATATGTAACACCTTGATATCTCTTGATCAAGGGTCTGAAATAAGTTAATCAACACTATTCTTTAAAGATAAGGTAATGAGAATTTGTGTTAGGGTAAAATAGCTGAAGTGAAACCACAAGAGGAACAATGCCACAGAACTGGTGCAGTGTGGGTGCTGGCTACTTACATTTTCACAACTTGCCAAATGTAATATCCAGTAATGAAAGGTGAAATGATAACAGGAGCAAATATCTGGCTAAAAATGTTGCACATGTTGTCCAGATCCTCAGCAATTCGTTGGTCCCTAGAATTTAAAAAAAAAAATTGCTTCACAGTAAATTAGTACAAGGTTATATTTGAGGAACAATCTAACTAGCAAAGTTAGTAGCAGTGGTTGCTTTTTCCAAGAGCAGTGAGAGTATTTAATGGAAATTTTTTTTTCAAAAAATTTATAATCAATTTGATACTGTTAAATTAGTATGTTGGTTCTTTATGTTTACTTACATCAATAAGGGATGTGTGTTGTGGTGCAGCGGATATCAGCTCAGGACGAGAAATCGGGGAGCCAAGTTCAAATTCAAGTTGAATTCCCTGTATACATTTATGTGCAAATATCCTTGGAAAAGGTATCAGTCTGTCTTTTCCTCCAGTTATGGGTTAAATAACAGGACAGATTGGGTTCTATAGCCTTGGCAGGCAACCAGTCCACCACAGAAAGTAATGGCAAACAACTGCAGGATAATCTTCTGCCCAGTCAGTCATATTTCTTTTGAGACTTGATCGCCCAAGCGTGTATCATGTATGGCACTTAACTGACTGACATCAATACACAGACTTATTCTTATTAGCATGTTATATTCTTACATTTTGAATGGTGATATATCTAGCTAGCTTTAAATATAACTAATCAAGTTGGAATTTAAGAGCAAATGAGTGTATTAATCTTGGTTTGGTAAGAAAATTTTCAAACATTTTGTACTTTAAACAAATTTGTATTTCTTAAATAGAACTATTATTTAACATAATAAACATTGTTACTATTTGTCTACGTACATGTAAACCATGGATTCCTCTTCTTGTTGTAAAATAACATTACTGAAAGTCCTTATCATTCAGGAATTTGTGCAGAGAGTAAATAAGTTGGTATTTAGATGGATAAATAGAGTGTGGCAGAACTTCTCAAATGCAATAGTTTTTTCACACAAGTCATCTTGTGTAATGTATATTCTGGTATTGACATACAACAAGTGGATTTTGTGAATAACTCCACTTAGAGCTATGGGTCAAATAGTAAGGTAGACTGGGTTTTCTAGACTTGGGTGGGAGCCAGAGTATACAAAGAACACTGGATTCAAACCAGGGTAAATTTTCTACAATAACAGCTTTCTTATTTATCCTCTGCATGTGTGTGTATGTGGGGGGGGGGGGGGAATATATGCACTACTTTCCATCAGTTATAATGACAACGATCATACATGCACTTTAGAAAATTCAAAGCTTTGCATCTCCAATATTTGTCTACTTAGAGGCTTGTCTAAAATTTGCACCAATGAAATTTAGCAAACTACATTTTTTGAATTGACAAGTTTTGTAAATATTCTATGCTTGAAATTTCTAGAATTTTCTGCAATGTTCAGGAATTTACCAACATCTTTCTTTTCCATCAATGTTGGAAATTTCAAAACTCACTTTAATTCTTTTTCTTTCTCTTGTGCCAAAAATGCAAAAGTTAAAAATATTCAATCATTATTTTACAAATTAAGAGGTGTAATAAGGTTCTAGAATGGTACCAGTGTAATAATACATATAAAATTCCAAGGTGGCAATATCATACAAGCTTGATATTGTATTTGGTGTTACTTGATTGTCTACCCCATACCCTCAAACTGATATCCTCTACATGTAAAGTAATGACAAACACATCATACCAACTTTCACTAAATGAGACTTCAAAAGTACATAACACCAAAAGCTTGTTTATCCAATACAATGTTATACCTGATCATAAAATTAACCAAATCTATCGCAGAGCAAATATAATTTCTTCTGTGTGTTTTCTTAATAATTAGGATAGCATACATCTAAATCTAATCTAAATCTATCTAAACTTATTTATAAATGGAACTATGTCTGTCTGTGTGTGTGTGTGTGTATATATATATGTGTATGTGTCCGTTACCTATAGACTCCAAAATGGCTGAACCGATTTTCTTGAAAATTTACACAGCTGTGCTATAAGCGTCTGCGAGTGTTCTTAGCTAGGTTTTGTGTCAAGGTACCCCTGATAGATATTGAAAATCAATAATCGAAACATATATATAAAAGGCAAGATGCTTGTGTGTGTTCTGTTTATCTGCCTGTATGTCTGTATTTTTTCAGCCCTTTTATTTTACTTTTTGCTTCGGGTTTGGCTTTAAGTAGGTATAATTGTAGTTCTTAGTCTCAGCCATGATACCATTTACTCAGAGGACTTATTTAGCCTTCAAAATTCAGTTTACAACGAAAAAAAACTTATTTGATATCGATACCAGGAAATCAAAATTTGACTTATATCCATTCATTTTTCTTTCAGTCTACAGTTTCGCTTTAACTGGAAACAACTATTGCTTTTTAGTCTTTCGTGCCAATGTCCAAAAAGTCTGAGCTCCAGGACCATGGATTAGTTTTAAAGCTTTCATTACACCTGAGCAATGCCAGGCTATACTGCTAGTGTAATATAACAATCTGGCCCCACCCGAGGAAGTGATGCAAGCGATGGTGTTTCCCGTCGGTGGGGAAGGGGGGGTCGGCGAGCGGCAGGGCAGGTGTTTGTGAAATACATCCTGTCGAGGCCGGAGCGGATGTCGTTTGACCTTATTTCCGACAGCGGCGGAAATGACTGCGGAGGCAGACAGAACAGGTGTCTCTGGGAATTACGTGGGCGTTGCGTGGGCGAGGCAAAACCGGAAGGAAAGTCCCGGTTCTAGAAGACTATAAAAAGACCTCAACACACGGATTCGCCAGCAGAGAACGGCCAGTGGAAGCAGAAAACACCACAGGCAAGACTACACTCCCGTCAACCCATTCTGTGTGCGCTCTCACCCTTCCGTTCTCTATTCCACACGGTTCGTCGTCAATAATAAAAATATAACCTTATATTTTTATATATGCGTGTTTGTTGTTTTGTCGTCGTACGGCGATATATAACACTAGTTCTTTATATATGTAGAATGACTTGAACTCTGCCTTTGGATAAGATCACCTGATCAACACCTAAGCCTTTGATTGAGTAAGATT
This sequence comes from Ascarosepion bandense, assembly GCA_037127315.1. Taxonomy (NCBI): domain Eukaryota; kingdom Metazoa; phylum Mollusca; class Cephalopoda; order Sepiida; family Sepiidae; genus Ascarosepion; species Ascarosepion bandense. The sequence goes on along the minus strand of JBBBDQ010001763.1, from coordinate 660,918 downwards.
CTATGCACTAAGATTCCATTATGCTGCTTTGAAGCACAGACCTTGAACTGAATTTACAGTGTTTATTTTGAGAAATATATATAATTACCACTATCATGGACATATGTCAGATTACATCACTTTGAGAAAGAACTTCAAACAATAATGCACAAGATGATCTCTTCATGCACCAAGTGAATGCTGCCAAAATTTAAACCAAACCGTTTTTCTTTGTGTATATTCATTTCTTCACAAGTTTTAACATTTCACTAATTAACACTGAAGCAACTTACGGATTGTCAACTTTTTTGTCAAGAATATTGACATAGTAGTAGAGAACATCAGTGAAATATTCCTTGTGAAGAGTGGTGGTTAACTGCTCGCGCCACCAAATGTGCAGTACTGATGTCACATATGTGATGGTGCTACTGAGCTGAAAAAAAAAAAAAAAATAAGAGAGAGAATTAATATAGGGGAACAATTTTAAAAAACTAAATTTCTTCAAATTCAAGTCATTTCAAAACCAAAACCAAAATTCACTTGTTTACACTAACTTTGGATTTCCAGACATTTAAAAATCTTAAGAGAACTGAATTGTAATCTTGTATTAAAAATAAAGTAAATTTTAACTGTTTGTTGCAAATTTGTTTAAAAATTTAAATATATGAATGACTTAAAATGTCATACAGTTTTTGAATTTTTCTTCTTGTCTTCAAAGTAATTCTTTGTACAATATTCTGGCTAGCCAACACCTATACAATTAGCAGATGAATTGTCTGGCACAAACATTTTAAGTTGTTTTATAGAAAACTTTTTTAGCAGAGTATATCAAGTTAAAAAAAGGTAGTCTCATGTATTCTAGCTTATTAAAAGTTTAAGTTTATGTACTTAAAGTGTGCAACTTGTTATGCACATGCCTGGTTTTTGTTTTAACAGTTTATCAAGCATTGTGGGTTATTTAAGGACAAAACATATTTTGGATTGTAATCTATTTTTTTTTTTCAAATGAATATTTTATTAGCAATTTCTTTTTGAGAATAATGATTTTTCTAGATACAAATCCTACTATTTATCCCATAGGTGGGGAGAGATTTGCTATGAATATGAAAACTGAACAAGCAAACTATTTACATTGTTCAGACTGTTGTCATCATCTTTGTCATTGCATTCATGATGTTTTGACGGTTATACACTCCAGCCTTCTTCAGGTTGAAGTAATCCAGTGACTTGACCCAAAAAGTTGTGAGTTCAATACCTGGCTACAGCAGAGGTGAACAAAAACTGTTACTGAAAGGAACTAACTGAAATCGAGATATCCAGAAAAAGCATGGCATGTGAAACTAATACAATCTACCCCAGTAGACTAAATAAAGAGTTTGGTTTGAAATTCTAGGATATATAAGAATGCTGGAGCATACAACTGCTTGCAACTCCATTTACAGTGAAAATTTAAGTACATTCATTTTCACTGTAAATGCAAGAGGTGCTGAAAAGTTCTCAACCTACCCTACTTTCCAAAATCTGACCAAACATAAAATTTATATTTTGGGAAAGGGATTATTTTCATTACCTTCTATTGCATTCAGTGAATATAAAGATCAATGAGCACACTTGAAATATAAAAAAATGGCATTTAAAAATAATTATATTGTAGTGAGCATTGGCTATGCTTGCAAAATGGCCTTGTGTCAAACATAACCGAGCCCACCACATTTGAAAGAAGCAGAAGGTTGAAAAGACAAAAGAGTTTCATTTGTATTAATAAATGTAAATTTATTTACAAGAAGAATAACATCAATTCTTCTTTATTGAAGAAAAGGCAAAATGATGTCACTGATGGGTATGATGTCTTTGATCATCTTTCTTTTGTGAAGAAAAGACAAATCAGATGCTGCAATGAGTGTGTACAATTGTGGCAAGTGAAATAAGTTCACCTGGAGTGGGAAATTAAGTTGGGTATGAGGTATTTTTGTTCCTCTTTTTTGTTACTGACAAATGACAAAAAGGAGGAATCAATTAGTACAGTGTGAAATAGTGTGAAAAATGCCAGTCATCTGGGTTTGGCTTCAGTCAGATGATTAGTAACTTTCTGTAATGTCCTTTCTTTGTTGATCGTACATGAAGAAGGAAAATCAATGAATGCAGCATGACAGAGAAGGTGAGAGAATAAGAAAATGCGGGTTGCCTGGACTTGGCGTCTGTTTAGACAACCCATGGCACTCTGTTGAGAAAGGCAAAATCACACATATTTATATGTTTGTGGAAAATTGAATTAAATAAACTTTTAAGAATGTTTCTTTACTTCTGATTGGCCAATAAATAAGAGGTTGTATTTAGTTTGTTTTTGAAAATGTCAGTACATGGTAAAATAAAGTGAACCAACTGTCTTATGAAAGGAGCTTTTTTTACTGATGAATGTATAAATGCTTTTTCTTTTGGCTCATGAAAAGGTACAAGTGTGTGTAAGTTTGGATTTTCTGTGCAATCAAATCTTATGAAATCCAACACTATAATTGATTTTAGTATTAGACAAAGCATTAGGTTAAAAATACTATGAATAATTACACTAAAATAAAATATGATAATGAAAACTTACAAACGCTTCTGTTAAAATAAATAGAAGAGTTTTCAAAATAAGGTCTTTAAAACTTTCTTTGTCTTTGTTGCCTAACACTGTGTAATAATTTGATGGCAACAAACCAATTTTGTTGATCACAAATTGCTCTGCAAAAGAAAACAGAAAGAATTTAAAAACTTCATCTAACCTTAAAATAAAGCCTCAAATTCTGGCAAATATGTCAATGATCAAGAAAAAATATTTTATTATGCTGGGAATAACATGAATAAATATTGAAATTAATATCATTACTTTAGACTAAAACAATAAACATTATCTAATAAACAAAGATAACATACTACAGTAAATCTACTGAATGTAATGATTAGTAGAATTGATTTCTGATTTGAATAAGCTAAGTGAAATCTAGTCAGAACAGTGGCTCGCCTAATTAAACAACTCTGTATAAAAAATAAATCACATTAGTTTTGCCTAGTATTTTAGGCATTGTTTTTCCCTGGTTATTAAAGCAAAGATGAAATGGTTCTATGTTCTTTAGCTCCTATAGTTAGCAGCACCAGGTGGCCTATTCAATCATGAAAAATATAGTTTTATTGTGCATTCAATTTCTATTAATGTAGATAATAGTTCAGCACATCAGCCATATTTACTAGATTTTCTTTGCTCTCATTCTTCTGCATCTTAACTTATTATAACTGCCTAAAGAGAATTTGCAGGTATTGTAACATATCAATGCAGATAATGAAATCAGCAAAGTTCAATTCCAGATCAATCTGTTGCATTCGCTTTCAAACAAATGCCCTTGAGAAATCCAGCAATGAGCTAAAACAGCAGGGTAAATTGGTTTCTCTAGTTTAGGCTGGCAACCAGTCTAAGAAAAGGAAAACTCTGAATTTCAAACCATGATAAAGGCAACGAGAAATCACTCCACTTATCTTTCCCAAGAAGTCATGGTAATTTGCAGATATTGGAGAAAAAGAATCTGTAGAGGCTCATGATCAACTAAATCCTGAAAGAACATAGCATTATAAAAAAAATAAAGATTGCCTAGAAATATCTACTGAAATATATATTTTTTTAATATATTCCTAGATGTAGGTTATATTAAACCAATTAAATCATATTTTGTAGCATTCTTGAATCCAGTTTCAGTCATTCGTTAGACAATAAAATCAATAATAGTATGAAATTGTAATTAGGTTATACTAATATTTAGTTTCATCTTAATTTTAGTAGCTTATTAAATATGCTTTCTCCTGAAACTAAAAAAGTTTGAGTTTCACTGAGGCTTTATCTTTTTTGGTGCTGTCTGTTCAATGCAGCAGATTGATGACCTGAGTAAAGTTGTAATAAAAAGTAACTAAAACAAAATCAAGATGAAAGTATTGAATATACTTGTGTATAAGCCAACTTCATGTGCATTGCAACCAACTAAAGATTTTGGCATGAATTTTAACCTTTCCAAAAATAATTTACTTGTGCATAGTGCAAACAGTCATCAAAAATGCATGATTTTTAACATCTGTGTATAGTGTTATCCACTATTTTGCATTAAAAAAAAACTTATAAAAACTTGCACTATACATGAGTATATACAAGAAATGATAGTCAGAATTAATAATAATGGTTGACAATATTTTATCGATTAAGTAGATCTAATACTACTAATAATTAGGTTGGTATATTTATAAAGCTTTTACTGCCCTCCTGGGAACATCTTTTTTCTATTTACTCAGTCACTACTAGTAACAAATAGTATCCCCTTTTCCAGTTTATAACAATACTACATTAGTCTGTGATTGTCTAGTCTTGGAAACAAAAGCAGAAAGAATGTCATTGGGTTGAGATTCATCATCAAATAAACTATATTTGTGGCAGATACACTAAATGTGTATACTAAAACGTAAATCAATTTTTTCAGAGACAAAGGTCATCAGTAGACAGAGAGAAAAAAGTGAAGTCTCCAGAAATTACAAGTTTTTAATTTTTTCATAATTCAATGAAAAACTTTTAGAACCTCGTTACTTTATTGATAGGAAACCAATTTATTTTATGATAACGGTTAGAACTAAACCTAATTAGCATTCTTTCTCAAGCATGAATCCATTATAAAGAAGTGCAATTCATAAAAGAAGTCTAAAGAAGTTGGCAATTAAAAAAAAAAAATTAAATATAAAAATACAAACAGATTTATCTTAAGCAACTTCAATCTTTAGTACAAACAGTAATATTGTAATATTACTCCATTTCTCTTCCAAAGAACTTTTGATGACTACAAAATGGCTTTGCCAACAGAAAAGAGCACAAAATCTTATCATCTGTGCCTTTCTTTTTCTCTTTTAACCACGAGATACCTTAGGGAGAGGATGTGTCTTGTTCCCCTATGGTGACATTTCAGTCAGTCACTTAAGTGCCATATACAGTACATGCCTGGACGATCATGTCTCAAAAGAGACGTGACTGATTAGGCAGAAGATTTCCCGCAGTAGGTTGCCATCACTTTCTGTGATAGAGCAGTTGCCAACCATTGGATTCTTTCCTTTCCCAAGGATATTTGTGCATAAGCGAATGCAACAAATTCAACTAAAATTCAAATTCAGTTCTCCAATTTCTCATTCCAAGCCAATATCCATTAAATTACAATGGACAGCCTTTTCAGTACCTTAACAAAATTCATGTCGGATTGAACATAATAGCATACAAATGACCTAAACTTACATGACTACACATAAGCACATTTAATAATTTTATCAAACCAACAAAGAATTTTTCTCAAAATATCTAACAAATTTTCAAATAAACATTACACACATACATATGAAAAAAGACATCTCTACAAAAACACTTTCACTCAATCTTTTTGTATACTATTTAGTTTTTCTGTATCATTAATAACCCCGAAAGCATATTTTAGTAATAGTTAATAATGGAAGAAAACAATGCATGTTTGAAATATGATGTACATACCTAAGAGTGAAAGGCACAAAAGAAAAATGCAGAGAAAAACAGGAAGGCTGAAGAAAGCAGGAAACATAAAAGTGACGAGTCTAAAAAATCGCTTGAAAAACAGGAGATCAAATTTGTACCTGGAAGAAAAGTTAAATAAAAATTATTTTTGCATTAAAAAATTAATAATCCTGCAATTTCCTAAAGATATTTTCAATAGTAAAATACTTTAAATAGTTTTTCATTAATCTTTAATCTGACAATCTTTATTTCCAAGTTGAAACTGCAGTTAAATTTGATGAATAAATATCATGGAAAAATAATTTTTAAATCCTCTTTTACAAGTTAATGTTTTGCTATATATATATATATATATATGATGGACTCTCCCGTCGATCACGACGTATGAGGTCTAGACAACCATTTAATTTGATGTAGCATGCCTGCACTTACACAATCATAAATGGCATTTGAGTCCTGCAAGAGATTTACAAACAAGTCCACGATGTAGACAAGAAGGGAGATTGCATGAATGATCGGCTGGGACACTTGCAGATGCTTTGGTTCTCTCACATCTTACGCGCAGGCAGATCTCCATTCAATTCATTGAGAGGCAATTCGTCCAAAATCACGGTGAGGAATATTTGTACATGTCAAATTCATTTTCAGCTTATCCTTAAAGCGAAGCAGAGGTCTATCCACATTCTGCCATCCACTGCTAAGCTCGCTGTACAACACTTGCTTTGGTATCTGGTCATCTTCCATACGTAAGACATGTCCTGCCCAACGCAGCTGTGATTGCATCAAAAAGTTCTCAATTCCGCTAATACTGCAATGTGTGAATAGGTCCGCATTAAACATATATATATATATATATATATATATATATATATATATATATATATGGAAGCTCATTGTCAATCAACCTGACAGGTTATTACTGATTAAATTCAAAATTGAGGTGAGTGCCTTTTATCATGATTTTGACAATTGTTACTTTGTTGTTATCACTAGAATGAAAAATTTCAAAATAATTAAAATACAAATACTTTACATATAATGACAGATTTGGATGTGTTGAGTACTTTTGTTTATTCATAAAAATAAATAAAATTTCTATTTGAAGCCACTGCATATTACAATTTTAGCATGAGTGTATGTGTGTGTGTACATTTTTTTAATTACTTCAAACACCATTTTTAGTGGATACCTGTGTTTGAAACAGATGCCCTGTTTTTTTTATATTATTTTAAACTGTGTATTGTCTAGTGGACTGTGCACTTGAGAAAGAAAACATGCATCACCCATTGTAAGAGACAACCCATCCCTGCAATATTAGATCTGACATGTTTTGGAATGCTCGGCTATAGAGAAATTTATGGCCCAACAGGGTTCTTAATGAGAAAGTAGATATTCCTTTGATTGAATGCTCTCTTGGTGAATAAAATGCCTTGTAAATGTGTTCCTCTTATCATTCCTTTATTACATATTATGGAAAGTTCTGGAAATTAACAAAATGGAATTAACAACTGACAAATAAATTATATAATTTATTAAGTTATCAAGTAAAAACTATATTTACTAATCAAAAACTGAAAAGTTTAATACAAATTATTTCGCATTAAGATTTTAAAAATAATTTCTAAATTTTTTAGATGTAGAATTGTCCATTTTTTATATGATGTATTATCATACGAGACATATCATTAAAAGGTCATGTCTTTTAAAAGCTGTTCCCTTTATGAAAAGTGCACTTAAGTTTCATAAATTTATGTCAATTCTGGTCGACCATACTTAGCTTGTCACTACATTTGGCTGTCACCAATCACTTCACACATCAGAAATATATGACCTCCATGATTAAGAAATACTTTTTATTCTAAATTTCATGCTATAAACAAGTAATACTTGTTTCAAATCAGATTAATTTAACTTGAATTTACTAATTTTCCAAAAATAATGTGTAATAGATGCATATTTTATTTTTGCAAGATTTTTAAATGTGAGAATTAACATACCTGTCAATCTGACAAAAATAGACAAAAAAATAGACAAAAAAATATTATCTTTTCAAAACTCTCAAAGTTGAGATTCCAATCATTATAATATCTATTTGAAATACACCAGAGTATTTTTCTCACTGGAAATAGTAAATTTAACCATTTAGCTTTCAATTAAAGCTAAAATGAAAGCTTCAAAAAAGCTTCTTTTTTTTTTTAAATTCAGTTTAAAACTTAGATAATGAAAATGACAGGAGACCTAGCTTAAATAAGTAATGAAAATGATTACTTTTTCCCTAAGCTGACATATATAATTTTCTCTTTGATTTAGATCTAATGAAGCCTTGAATGGCAAACTGCATTATCTATTTGATCAAATCTCTCTTCTCTTTTCATGTAACATTTCCACTAATTAAAATTTGAAACTTTTATGAGGATTTCAATATCCTATTTAAATAACATATTGTTCATACAGAAAAATGCATGAAAAAAAAAAAAAAAACACAAAGTTAACCTATTTTGAAGAATTACATAAGAATCTATTTTGGAAAAATTTTCTTATTTTCAAGCTATTCCAATAATGAAAAGAAAAATTTAAACATTAATTTGGAAATTCTTGCAAAAATAAAATAAGTTTCTGATTTTAATGAAACTTTCAGGATTTATTCACAAATGAATGAAATTATTTTTTAATTATTTTTAGAAAATTTGGTAAAAATATTTAAAAAAAAAAAGCTGGGAAAATTTAAAAACTTTTGATTTGAACTGAGAAATGTATTAATGACTTTATTATTCTTTATTCACAAGAAACACCAGTTTAGGAAAAAAGTAATAAGTTTCATTATCTAAACAAACACAAATACATACATATATACTTTTCTCATTTACAATTTTGATCTTTTGAAGCCTTAAATTGACAAAATGCATTATCTATTTGATGAAATCTCTCTTCTATTTTCATGCAACATTTCCACAATAGATGTGTGTGTATTTGTGTGAGTGTTTACATTACTGCAAATAAAATATTTCTTAAAGATGTAAAAATATGTAAACAAAATACTTTTTTATCTCTCTACTTTAAAAAAAACTATCATCATTAAGTGAGCATCTCAAAATTTGGATGTTGATCAATTTAAGACATTATCCAACATCCTTTGTCTCAAGTAAAATCATAAATCAATCTTATATTTTTCTTACCTCCTTATAAATATAATTATTTCTAATTTTGCTTCTTTTAAAAAACAAAAAAAGATGTCAGTTTTTCAATTTAGTGAAACAATTGTCAGCCAAGAAAGCATAACAACATATAATAAAGAATGTGTGGAGAAACATTAAGAATATAAAAAAAATTAGCATAGATACTAAAAATCTTTTTTATTTAGCTCCAATACAGCTACTGCATCTTCCAAGAAGAAATCATTAGCATCTAATGTTTATAAGCTTTTATATACCAGAACAATTTTAGGAAAATTAATGACAAAGTGGAAAAAATACCCAAACACAAAGAAAAAAATTCTAAATTTGAAATTTTAGTTTCCTTCCCCTTCATACAGATTTGTAGTTACGTCAATGTAAATATTAGTTTAGTCTGATGAAGTTGTAAAGGATAAAACAGATCAATTGAAAAAAATTTTTCCACTTCGTCAATTTTTAACAATGTTTATAAAGTAGTAACTTTTACATAAGCAGTCTTTTTCTTTAAGTGCTTTATTTTTTCCATTAAAAAAGATAATAATCACACATGTACTAGCATTTGGATTTTGTCTACATGACAAATATTCTGCAAAAAGTGTAGCAAGATTTAGTATAAGATGTTGAGATTTGACACATTCTCTACTGCTTTATTCCAGAAACATTTTGGATAAGAAAACCCCCAAAACTGAATGATTTTGTAAATCTGTTGACAAAATAGAGAACATAATATTCTAAATTTCTATATATAATCAATAGCAAAATGTTCCTACCCTATATCAAAATGTATCAAAATGTTCCTACCCTATATCAGTCTTTTAAGTAAACTATTCTTCTTCTATTAATAGCAGCTCTATATAAATAAACCGGTTTTGATTTCCCTTATGTGTACATAACTTCTGTATTCTGATGTTGCTTCAAAACAATGGTTATATTGTTACAAGTTTTCTTACTATCGAGAAATTACTTCAGGATTGTAACAAAGCTGCCTTTTCTACAAATACTTTCATGGTAATCATTCTGATAAACTTTCCTCTATGATACCTAGACTATGAATTTAAATACAGTATTAAATTGGCTGTAAGGTATCATCATTTTACAGTTGAAATAGCTAGATGCAACTGTAAATTCTATGCTAACAGTTTGTTGTATCACACTTTTTGCTTAGGGAACTCTCTTCCAGTTTCTTGTATCCCAGTTAACTTTGGTCTTCAAAATTTAAATTCAATGCCAATTGTTATTGTCCATCTTAATTCCTGTTCTTTTATTGTTCCTTCTCCTCAATAGTGCTTTTTTTTTTCTTATATTCTCTAACATTCAGTAACCCCTTACATTTTAGTGGCTTGTTGCCTTGCTTGGGGTGAAATGATTAAAAATAAACAAATAAAGGCAATACCTAACAAGCTTTGTTTAATAAAACAAGACCAATGAAAAAAGTGAGAATAAAATTATGTTGCATGTATTCTTGGAGTGAAAGAGCCTTGCTACCTTGAAAATCAACATACAAAATTATGAGTTTTACTTGGTCTCTAACATTAATCTCCTTCACTGGAGAGAAATACACGCCTACCTTAACTCTTTAGCATTAAACCTACTCGATAAATATTGGCTGTCAGTATTCAGCCTGTCCCATGTATACTCTGCCATAAAATATGATGACATCATCACAAATAACACCGGAAGTCACACAAATAATGAAACTTTGAGAGTCAATATTTATGGGACATGTTCGAGTATGTTAAATGCCTTAGGGTTGAACTGGCCCCATTCATAATTCTTTTAGTACAAAAAAAATGATTCTTCTTAAACAACAAAGTTCAAAGCCCAAATTTAGACAGTTGGAATATTTAACATATATTGGCATTTATTAACTGAGCAGCGAGTAGTGATTGAAATTTATAAAATCTTTCTTTTAAAACAATTTCTCAGGGAAATAGGTTTTTCAAATCTAGAAGCTGTTCATTTCTTTTATTAATCATGGTTTCTTTCCTAATCTTTTATTTGAAGTAGTGTGGAATGTCAGTATCTTGATAAAAATCAAGATTTTCTCTACAATTTACATGTGCTATCCATTTTAGTTGTTGCCACGGTTGTTAGTCATCAAGTGATATGATTTCCTTTATTTGGTACAGTTCTTCATGATTTTGCAACACTAGTCCACATTGTTCAAAGAAGTATGATCTTTGCCAAGACTCTAAAGTTTCACTTGCTCAAAGTTATTTTTAACCATTGATCGTAGAAAGTGGTTGTATAAAACTGACAGTTTAGATATTTATGAATGGGTTTGACACCATAGATGACATCCATATGAAATTTAATAATGGACTTCTTTTTTTTACCTCTTCTTCTATGTGTTGTGTCCCTCCCTTCTGGACATAGGAGATTATGGCCTTTCATATCTCCCTATCCCTTGTAGCTCTTAACACCCTTTCTCTTGTTACTCCCTGCCATCCATTTGCTCAAACCCATCAAGTGTGCCATGTGTTGTTTTTCCCTCATCTCTCTTTTTCTTTGTTCTGTGAGTATAAGATTCTCCAAGCCCTCTTTCCTCATTACATGTCCCAGAAACTTCAGCTGTTTTTTCCTTATGTTAATTATCAGTTTCCTTTTTGTTGCCATCCTCTCAAAAACCTCATCATTGCTTACATGTTTGGTACATGACATCATCAGCATCTGTCTATGGAACCACATTTTGGTTGCTTCAAGTCTTTACTTCAGCTTTGATGAGATTGTCCAGCATTCACTGCCATATTGAAGGACAAATATCAAACAACAATACGGCAATATGTTCTTTGTTTCAAACAAAATTTTCTTGTCGTTCAATACTCAACTCAGTTTTTAGAATGCATTCTGGGCCATGCCAATACACCTTTGGCTCTCATGGTCACACTTTCTGTCCTCTGTTAGAACATTTTCCAGGTATTTAAATTTCTGTAGCTGCTTGATTTTAATATCCCTGACCTGTAGTTGGCATTTTGGGTTCCTCTTTTTACTGATGACAATGCATTCAGTTTTCTTGAAGTTTATATGCAAGACTATTTAAAAACATGACTTGAGTTTTCAGGTTGATGTTTTGGTTTTGTAGTAATTTGCAGTGTTGGCTTAAACTACTTTTGGTGCAGCCTATTCTATGTTCAGTTACCTTTAATATGAGGGGACACAGAAAAGTTTTCAGCTTGGCCTACTCCCTCATTTCATTCTCAAAAAATGAATAAAACAAACAGAATTCTGATGTTTGGCCATTGAAATACTGATTGTGAGAAATGAGTCAGGCCAAGAACCTACCTTGTATACAGTTAATTTTATTTTTATTAAAAGACATAGAATTTCTGGAAATTGTATTAGTATATATCTAAGTGGACAAAGAGGTCAACAGCCAGTCCAACAGAATATTTATATAGACTATCTTTGATATTGAGCACTTTAACCCATAGACATAGCAAATACATACGCACACACACACTATATATATATAATGAATATATAAAAATTGAGGATAACCAAGTTTTAATTTTTTAATTCAAGTAGGTTACTTTTTACTTTATTAAAATATAGGAATTACTTTTAGACTTGTCTTTAAAATTTATCAATCAAAAATACAAATATAATGTATTTAGAATGAATTTGCATTTGACAAACTTTATTTGTGCGTGTTGCAATATGAGTGAAATTTGAATGCAACAATCATTTAATATAGAGTATCAATTAATCCAGACATTGCTTTTAAAACAAAAATAAAATAGAGAAATAGTAATAGAAGTAAAGCATTATTTTTCTTTTTTAATTTTGAAATAGGGCATTATTCTATTTCATGCTCTTATCACAAAATTTCAAACATTACATCGCCTGTTCTTTAAGATGTCAATCTAATGAAGCAAATTTTGGTGACCTTATTAGTAATTAAACTCTATGCTACTCTTAATGTCTTTACATACTCTTATAATATTTATAAATGGACCAATCAAGAAACTAACTTAACAAATTTTAAAAAATTCTTAATACCTTAGTAATATAAACAATATCACATTATTCTTAGATATTTTTTTTAAAAAAGAAAAAGGAAAAAAAAAAATCACAGAACCTACACTGAACTTCTCAGCTAAATGCATTTTTTTTTAAGTGTTATTTATCCTTGCTTCTCTACAAAAATTAAATAAAATTAGTTGTTAGAAATCTTTGATATGAAAAGTATATAATTTTTGGAGTTTAATACAAAATATTTTTCATATAAAGAAAATAAAACCAAAGATTTGTAAAAAGTCTTTTCCTGCATTCATCTCAATATAAAATAGAAAATAGACACAACTTGTTTCCAATCAAATTATACAAATTATTGAATGATATATTGATAAATATTTAGAGACTAACATTAAGTTATTGCTTCAAGAAGATAACATGTCATAAATAATGTTTGTTTTTCTTTTTACACAAATTCCATAGTCAAAATTTGTCTATAAAGAGATAGATTTGTATATTTAATCAGTAGCTAATACAATCATCTTTCATTGAGTATTTTTTTGCTTATTCCAAAGGTTTGAGAATAACCTTACCGTATTTTCTTTGTTGACAATAAAAAACTATCCATTTTTCAAAATTCTGTATTTTTTCTCTTTTTCAAACTTTTTCTCTCAGAAATTTCAAAAAACTTAGCCAACTTGGTAAAAGTACCATAACATGGTTTCAATCAAGATCAGTTATGTACATCAAAGATTTGTGAAACTATACAATCAAATCTAATCCCCATTAACAGTTTGGGTAGTCTCTCTTGTGCTGTTGCTGTTACTCTACAAAATAATTTATCACTTCTATTCTGAGGTCATTTTCACTTTCTGATAATACGAAAAAGATTTACTTGAGTTAAGCAATGAAAGAAGAAAAAAAAAATCCATTGCATGCTGGGACTTAATGTGTATATCAGTAATACTTAAACTTTGTCTCTTAGATAATTTTAAAACATTAAATATGTAAAGAAAAAAAGAAAAAGAAAATGTCATGCTTATAGATAACCAATATTTATTAACAAACAAGAGCGTACAGTTACATTTTATTATTCATCTTAAGAACATCATAAATCCAATTGTCTTGTCTATAATTTTGAGGAGAGCCATTAACATACCCAACACTGTTTGGAAAACTAAACCCCTTCATTGTATACTACTTGCTGTTAACACATTTCAAGACAATCTGTTCTTCATCACTTGTCGGGTATACTCCATGAGAAAAAAAAAGAAAGGAAACTTATTTCTTCAAGGTGTGTAATATCAGTATTACTTTGATAATTCATACTGTTTTTACTAGTTCTTAAATGAGAGTAAAAAATACAAATATAAGAGAAACATTTAAATAACCTTTTATATTGAAGAGGTATATTAAGCATGATCCTCAGCATATTCACATAAGGTAATGAATTTCCTATCAGATCTGACTTTATACAAATTACCAGAAGAAGCGTGTAAGCAGAAACAGAATGTTTGCTTTATTTTGTTTAAATCTATATTTTCAATTCTATAGCCAATTGTTTTATCTACTGTGTACTATTGATCCCATGGGTATTTACTGTTTTCAAGTACAGCTTTCATAATAACCTTTAACACAAATCTCACAGTCTTTGATAACTTGCTTAATAAGTCATATCATGTACACAGGATTGAATCATCCTCATTCCCTTCATATACTGTTAGTAAGAAGAAAGTTTAACCCAGACAGCTCCTTCCTAAGAACTGCTACTTTGTGGAACAGACTCCCAAGAAGATGCTTCCTCTATCACTAGGTTTAGGCTCAACTATTATCTATCTTACATATACTTATAATCTGCACTTACTACCTCCTCTTATATCCATACTACAACCTCATTCAGTAGCCATTTACCTTGAGTGACTCTTGAATTTTGTACTGAGTGAAGAGTGTGTGTGTGTGTGTGTGTGTGTGTGTGTGTGTGTGTGTGTTAAGCCATATCAGTAAATACATATCAAAATGAAATTTAAATATTGAATAAGTTTTATATGAACCAATGCAAAATTTGAACTTGGAATTAAGTGAAAACAAACTTAAATTTTATTTTTATAAGAAATTAACGAAAATTGATTCAAGAGGATGTTTTGTTTTGTTTGAGTATAATCATATACATTGATGATCTTATCTTGATAATCATCACAAGTCTTATGACTCTCCAGAGTCATAAGGGTGCCACAGTACTGCAGCTGCAATAGAAGTGGGCAAGATAACCTTATGGAGCTCCACCCTCTCCAGGCTGGTTTTGAATTCAGAGCTTTTCCTTCTCCTAGACCAGTTGCCACCTAAGGTTATAGAACCCAGTCTGTCCTGCTATTTAATCCATAGCTAGAGGGAGAAGAGATGAATTCATCCCTTTCCCCAAAAGTATTAGGCACATAAGTGAATATAATGAACTTGACTGGAATTCAAACTTGGCTATCCAATTTCACAATCCAAGCTACTATCCATCCTGATAACAAGGCCATGAAATACAGACAGTAAACCAATGAAACAAAAAATAAATTGAAATGCTATGTCCTTCTTTATGAAGTTTTATCACAATTGTCATATTTTCCCATAGATTTTAGCATACGTCTATATGCCATATCCCTTCAGGACGTGGGTGATCATGTCTCTCCACAACTTCCTTTGTAACTCTTAGTGATAATGCTTGTGTTTTTACAAGCCCTCCCATTCCCTGTTCTGTACAAACTTGTTTGGTAGGTTAGTCAATGTTTTCCTTTGTTTCTCTTACTTTCACCATGTCCTGGGCTTCTCTAAATCCTATTTCTTTATATGTCCAAGAAATTTCAACCATCTCTTTCTGATTATAAGTGTAATTGTACTTTTTGTTTCCATTTTTCTTAAAATTTCTTTGTTGTATACATATTTCATCCATGATATTCTCAGGATCCTTCTATAGAACCATATCTCTGTTACATCAAATTTACTCTTCATCTGTAAGGAAATAGTCCAACATTCACTGTCATAGAGGAGGATTGATATTACGTAGTAGTTCAGTACTCTTTTTAGTTTCTAACAAAATTTTCCTATCTCTTAATACTTTTCTTAGTTTATGAAAGGCATAAATTGTCCAGCATACATTGCCATATAAGAGGATTGATATTACATAGCAATTCAGTACTTTTCTTTGTTTCTAGCAAAATTTTTCTGTTTCTTGACACTTTTTTTGAGCTTTTGGAAGACATCTATTTTTTTGTGCCTTCAGATTTCTATGCCAGAGTTTCTATCATCTATTAAAGCCCTCCCCAAATATTTCAATTTCTCTTCTTGCTTGATTTTCATATCTCCAATTCATAGCTTGCTTAGTGAATATAGTGAATATCTTATACCTACTCCACCTCATCTTTTTTCTACAAGGTTACAACACAAAAATAAGCTCTATGCCAATGTTTTGTGCTTGTGAAGATCTTTTAAGGATAAATATAACTTTGTTATCTAAAAAAACAATACCTTGGAATGCCAGAGCTCACCACTGTATACAAATACTAATTTTAGAGATATTGTGTATCAATCAACAAAAATGTCAATACTAAGATGGTGCTGTATGAATGTATATGAAAAAAGTTTGTAATGGTATAACTTAAATACTATAGGCCTCTATTTTAATCTAATTTTACATATGATTTTGCTTCTTTTTTTTTTTTAACCAAAATTTTATTATTTACACATTAGTAATTTACTATTTAATTCTGTAAAATTCTAGTTTATTTTGACCTTGTTGGTAGAGCCTTGAATATGCTGAGGCATAATACTCTTCCCCAAGAAGAATCACTTACCAGATGGATATTTGTAAACTCAAGTATAAACCTATCCAATGTTTACCTATAGACCTGTATTGTTTGTGAAGAAAAACCTAAAATAATTATATAAATTAAGATTTGGTAAAATGAAAACATTTGATTCTAAAGCAGACACATCATTAGAACATATTCTATTAATTAATCAATTTCAGGTAAAATTAAAACTTCTTTTTATTGAAAATTATTAATAAGATACAAAAAATTTTTATTAACTTATAATTTATGGAGAAAAATAAAAATTACACACTATTTAAACATGTCAAAGTATTAATATGCAAACGTTCAGCTTTTGTTATTAAATCATTAAAAAAGTTATACACTTTAAGTAACACACTTTTATAAAGAGCCAAGCATTTTTCTGTTAAATATTTGTGCACATTGTGTCTACTACTACAACAACTACTATGTATGTGTACCAGGCATAAATAAAAGACATTATATCACATTTTCATGATAGAGTGCAACATCTGATTGCTACTCCGGCTGAGTAGCCAGTCAAAACAGTAAGAGGAGTCAGTAAGAAATCTTCCTTGTCTAGTCTAGTTTGTGCTGTGCAAAAAAATGTCTTCAGAGATATGTAACTAAAAAAATAAAAAACAATTTTTGTAAACCTAAATATTGCAATTACTGCTGAATTATTAAAATGTTATTGACACTTTATCTGCTTTTTTTCTTTCTTTATGGACAAGTTGAATATTTTTATAAGGCCGAATTTTCATCCCCTCAACCTTCCACAGCCTCGAGTATAATTAAAAACTGATTTTGCCATTAAATAATTCCAACTAAGGTTAGTATGTTATGAAATTTACCGACCCAGCTTATTTCTCATGTGTAGACTGAACAAAAATTAATAGAGCTTAATTAAAAACACAAAGTTTAACCTGCATTGCATTAAAAAGAACAGCTATTATTTAAACATATGTTATTAGTTATAACAAATGAAGATAGATCATCGCCCCACTTTACTGAATATAAGGGTGTACTAAAAAGCTCTAGGTCTGACCTAGAAGGGATTCCAATACCAAAAGAAAACCCCCTGATGTTTGGTCAGATTTTAAGAAAAAGGTTGGGCTAAGAACTTTTTAGCATCCCTATCATAAACATCAAATATTAATCTTAAGTAATGAAGAAAATGACTACAAAACTAAGATTCAGTTAAAAGTGTGAATTTAGATTAAATATGGATTGGAATTTGACAGAACAATAGGACAAGGAAAAAATAGAAAATGTTTATAATTCTAACATATTCCATTTTTATTAAGGCTTTGTCAGAGAATGAAATATGGAGGAGAAAAAAGAATTCTGCTATGTTTAATTTTTGTGTTCGATTTTCATTAGATAAGCAGATCTCAGATGCATCTGTCTTGTCAAGCAGCATTTGTGTGTATTATAATTCTAGTTTACTAAATTCCCTTGGCAGTTTTTTTTATCAAATGACAAATTGAATTAAAAGGGGCAAAAAGTAAACATGCTTCTACAATTTAACTTTAAGGTATCTTACAGATATGTCATAGATTTTACAAGACTGATCAATTCATAGTTTCACAGTAAGTGAACTTGTATATTACTAATACAATATATGGAATGTGAAACCTGGGACTACAACTATAGGCAAACATTTTTTGAATAAACAATGCTTACACATAAGTTCATGATTATATAGCACTAATATGTACATATATTTGGTATATGTAATATTGTATAATTAACTGAAGAGCAACTTAAGAATAGCACAACTAAGTAAATTTAGTATTTGGGGAAGAGGCTGAGGATAAAAAGTCACTGACTTTCTGGTAATGTTTAGAATGCATGTGTGTTCTTGTTTTTTTCTGCTTCATGGCACTGACAGAATCTCCAAGTAATATTCCTTGTCTGCATTTCTTTTTACAAAGACCCAAAATTACCAGTTGGCTATTATGCTCTTCAAAGATAAAACATATTGATGTGAGGTTATAAGGATATGTCATAAGGGGGAAAATATTCATTTTTACCCTATCTTTACTCTCTCCTACTTTTATTTTTCTGATCATGATGACCTTAGAAAGAGTAGGATGACAAGCACCAGATTAACAACAACAAATGCCTAGCAAAGGTTATTTTAAACAATCATTTTAGGCACATCAGCATTGCATATCATTCCTACTTATACTGAAAGATTCTAGCAGGCAAGAATTTTGTGGCTGCTACTAAAATATAAATAACAAATTACCAGATAAGACATCTATTCTTATTTGCACAATTATATGCTTACTGAGATTAGAATAAAATAGAATTCAAATTATACATCTGCATAAAAGAATATATTTATGGAAAAAATATCAAATTTTAAAGTTCTTTTTATTCAGAAAATAATTAATTAATCATAATACTTTCAAATTCTGAAAATATATAAATATATCAAGTGGAAACAAGATATAAAAAAATATAAGACAAATTTAATGATTAAGGATTTTTTTTTTCAAGAAAGTAATTTATCTTAGGTTATTTTCAATAAAATAGATTCCAATCTATATTTACTGATCATTTAAAACAAAAAGTACATTGGATTAATCTAACAATGTTGGTGATGTTACTTCTGTTTACTATAACATTTCTTTTTCTTATTTACAATGTTGGACTGTTGGACTCATCTTTATTGCCATGTTTACAATGTTTTGGTTGTTATACACTCTGGCCCTTTTTAGGTGCTAGAAACTTCAAACTGAACCCTTTATTTCAATACTGGGGTATATCATTCTCATTCCATGTTCAATGCCACTTCTAGATGCCATTTAGTTATCTCACTTTAACTCAACTCTTTAAGTTATATGTTTAACATTGCTGTAGCCACAACACTTTGGATCAAATCACTGGAACTAACCAATGCCTATGTCCACTGGATGGTTCCTTGAGGACATCAGTGTATTAAATTTTTGTGATTTATAAACCTAATGTCTCAGTAATCATTTTTACCAAAGCTCATATTGCAATCTTTGAAGCTAATGATTTTTTCTTGAAAAGGACTTCCAATCTGTGGTGGACTGGGATAAGAAATGGCTCATGAATTTTAATGCTTCCAAAACGCCATAGACAATTACACCTACCCTAACGTTAGCATGGATCAGATTGGTCTCCTTGAAAGCAAAACACTGCACCTCCTCGGCCTAACTATCAGCAGACCTCAAGTGGAATGACTACATTGAATCCATAGCTAAATCTGCTGCTAGGAAGGTCGGTTCACTGTGTAGGACCAGGAAGTTTTTATCATCTGAATCCATCTTGCACATGTAGAAATCTACTATTCGCCCATGCATTGAATACTGCTGTCACATCTGGCTGGGTGCCCCTGTTATTCATCTGGGGGTTCTTGACAAAATCCAACGAAGAATCTGCAATGTAATTGATCCCGACCTGGTAGCTCAACTCCAGTCACTTTCTCACCGACGTAATGTGGCTTACCTCTGTCTCTTTTACAAATACTTTCACAGCTTCTGCCTCAATGAGCTTAGCTCCCTGGTGCCCCCTCTACATGAATTTACTAGAGCTACTAGACTAGCGACTAAGTCTCACCCCTTTTACAGAGAGACTGATCAAATGTAGCTACAATTTCCACTCCATCATCTTTTCTCGCACTTCCCACCTGTGGAATTCCTTTCCAATACTTGCTTCCCTGATAGCTACAATCTCCAAGAATTTGAATGCAATGTCAATTGCCATCTCTTTTCTTGAATCGCATCCTTTTCCTGACAACCCTTGTATCATGTTCTTCTCCCTTTCCATTCTACTCTCATACAGCTCTCTTCACATTAGTGTTCTCAGCCTTCTCTTATCCATTCTTATCCATAGTCATGACACCCCCTTAACTTGTTCTCCTTTCTCATCCCTCACCTCTTATATAACCCCCTGTGTACCAGTGGCAGTACTGCCTTACTTGGGGTGACATGACTATATATATATATATATAATAAAAAGATTAAGTTTAAGGCTCAAAGTTCTAGACTCAGCTTAGTGGATTAAATTATTGGTTTGTAAATTGTGAATTCAATTTATGGGCTGGGTAGTACTGACTTAGACTTAGTGGAAAGAGTGCACACAATAACTGAGTACTAAATAAGAACAAAACAAGATATCTATAAACATGGACATTAGAACAATCTACCCTGTAGATTAAATAAAAGCTTCAATTTGAAATTCCCAGATAGGTACCTTGATTAACAAACACCTGAAAAAATTAAGAGGATACAATGGCTGAAACATGAGTGTAACAAAATTGAGGACAACAGTCCAAGTGTACATCACTTAAATAGCATTTATCTTACAGGCAAAGAGATGAGAAAATATTTAGGGAATGTGTTGCGGAGGCCAAGTATAGGAAAAAGTCTCGACCCTGTAAGCTTTTGTTTGTGTGAAAACAGCAAAGAAAATGAGGAGATGGAGGCAAAGATTGAGTTTCAATGTCCATTTTATTGTGATAAAATCGACAAGCAAAATAAAAAAAAAAGGTTGGAACATTGACAGCAGTTGGCAGGATCAGCTCAGGCTGGAACACTATCATCAGCGTCTGGTATGAAAGACACAGGCTGGAATGGTGCAGACAGAAAAGTTGTTGGTCGGCAAAAACGGCGCAAACAGGAAAGTCGTCAGCATCTGGAAGGAATGGCGTAGGTTGGAACATTGACATGTACTCTCAGCTGCAACTGAATTTAGTCTAAGAAGGACATGTTCAGTTGTGGTGTAGCACATGTACTTACCCAGGCAGGAGGTGGGTGAGCTAGCATGGGCTGGCTTGTGTTTTGCATTCTTTGAAGGATTCGACCACAGTTAAACAGGATTGCTGCAAGCTAGCTCGTGCGAAAGCCATGGCAATTAGACTTGAACAGTCGTCATCTCCTTTTCTGGATCAACTGTGGATAATGGGATCTCAAGCATTCCACCTCCGAAGCCAAGTCAAATCCAAAGCAGGACCAGATGCTAACTAAAACGTAATGCACTCCAGGAATCAACTACAGGATCACAAATAAAGAATACACCTAGCTAGAGGTGGCCAGAGAGTGGAAAGCAAATATCTGAGAACAGATACTACACTATGATCCTATCCTCTGGGCCCAGGGAAGGTTATTTACCCATCCCCCACCAATGAAGCAAGATGTGACACAAGGTTGGTTTTTTAAAGCGTCAAAGCTGGTCATTGCTTGTCATTGGAAGTCAATTTTGTCGAAAGTGACACTGATAATATGGGTTTAGTAGTCAGCAACATCTCCTAGCTGCTGATTTTTGCATGTGTGGTCAAGGGCACCCTTTTGTTAAAAGTCATAACAAGTAGGAGCAGTAGGCTGTGACAAACACATTGCATAAAAATTTGATCTTAAACTCTCCTACCAACCTGGATTTAATTAGAGTAAAATAATAGAAGTCCTAGATGATAAAGCTAATTAAATAAAAAATAGTTTATAATAATTTTTTATTATTAAAAAAATTATTTTTATGGTTTTATTTCTATTTATTATATCCATACAAGAAAAATGATGCTGAATTCTTGTTTTTTCTATAAATGAGAATTTTTAGAGGGATTTCAAAGTAAAATTCAAGGGTAATACAACCCAAATTCAAATTGTTTTGTCTGAAATGGATACTGGTAAGCATCATTTGATATTTAACATTAATTACTTAAGTTAATAAGAATATGAATTAAAAGAATATCTTGAAATGTCTAAAGCACAACACAATAAAGATTAACTTTTCAGCACAGATCTGACTGTATTTTAACTTTTTTGGGGCAGCCTCTTGTCTACATCATGTTTACTTATTGTATAAAGTAAGCTTTATCGCTAAGTTATGCCCTAACCAGGGTTGCCAGTTTAAAAGCACATTTTGAATTGTACTATTCAACTTTTGGGGTTTACTTTTAAAATAAAATGGGCAAACTTTATCAACTGACAAAAAGTTCATTTAAAATTTAGTCGCATTGGACTTTCAATTTAGTCCAATTTGCTAATTGTAACCCAATATGGCAAACCCTACCATACACATTCACTAATAATAGTCTCTCTCTCTCTCTCTCTCTCTCTCTCTCTCTCTCTCTCTCTCACACACACACACACACACACACACAAAAGCCAATACAAGCCAACTGTATATTCATAATCCTACTGTTAAACTCATTTAAATACATTTCTTTAGTATTATCAGGTAGTGGCAACAAAAATTTGAGTAAAGATCAACCATAAATATTATATTATAAACCCATTCTAAGGAGATTAACTTTCTAAACAGATTACAAAAAATTGTTTTGATATCTTGTATAAGTTCTTAAGTTTACTATCATTTATTCATTATTAGTGATCTTTATATTGCAACTCCAACTCTAATAAAATGGTTAACACACCTAAATCATCCTTTCCTGCTGAAAATCTTTTATCCTTCAGTCAGCTGTGCTTAGTTTAATTTGTGACATATATAAATGTAGGTAGATAAAAAGCAAATGTTAGTAAGATAATGAGGGTCACAAAGCACTGCCCAGTTGAGAGTAATACACACCAGCCCTGAATATATGAACGGTAAATATTTCCAGAAATCAGAACATTTTTTCTGACTTGGCATCAACTAAAATTTTATCAATAATTTTTTCAGAGATTATTTCAATTTCAGCTTGTACATATGAAAACAAAATATAAATTGTTACATTTTGAACAACATTTTTCATTTTATTACTGAATTATGACTTCAAATCTAAAAGGGTGAATTGTGATTATAAAGCAAGTAAAAAGAAATGTAGCATGGTCCTTCAGTGTTTGCTATGTGAAAATTGTTTAGAATTGTAGCACTATTCAAATTACCACTGATAACTCAAAACAAAAAATAAAACTAGATTACAAGAGAGGTTAACAGTGTTATGAAGAAGGGAAAATTGCAACCTTACCTTTTCTTAGTCTTCAGGGTGTTACAACTTGTTACAAATTATTTTTTTTTTTTGCTATAAAAATTGTTGTAAAATGGAGTAAGCTGTTTCAGCACTGGAAAAATCGTAGCAGCAATAAATTTGCTCAACATGTCTAACATTAATACGAAGGGTTCAGTAGGCAATCTCTTGTTGAGCCATATTATTTTCTCTAAATTTCCCTATGACTTAAAAAGAGAATTGATTTACACAGCTCATAGCAAATTACCCTTCTGTGAATCAAATATTGCAAAATGCCAATGAAGCTACCAAAATGTTATTGATAGTCAGAAATGCACTGACAAAACCTTTGGGTATTAAGACTAATAAAATGGTTAACACACCTAAATACTAAAACAAAACCAGCCCAAAGAAAGCCCCATTTTATACTTTCAAGGCTAATAGAAAACTGTCTGCATTGGAAAATTTCCACATTGCAGTGCATGGTAGATTTTGCAATAGGGATAGCCATTTTAATGACTCTTGTCCCAAGTACCCATGAGACTGCAGCATTTCTCAACTTTTTTACCCTTACGTAACCCTTAAAATAAACTGCACGTCTCAAGGAAGCCCTGCACAAAAACCAAAATTATATACCATATTTCTTCCATTTTATTTCCATCATAGTTTACATGGTAGATATCAAAGTATATATCTTTAAATAACTGGTTTAAGGAAAGAAAAAATACTTCTTTGTCAAATGGTACCTAAGTGAAAGCATACACAACACTGGCACCATACACACATCACTAAATATATTCCCAATGATTGCTATATTTTTTAATAACATAATAGATTAGATGAAATGATGTATATATATTACAGTATTACAATAACCAAAAATATATTGTGCATGTTTAGTAATATTACATATACGAAATTAAATAAAAAGTCAAAAGTGCATTAGCTTATCTCACTTGTTCTCCCAGAACCCTTTTACAAAACCTTAGGGTTTCAGGGAGCCCTGGTTGAGAAACACTGGGCTAGAGTAAATAGGGGCTTAGAGCTCAAGTTATGTGTTTGATGTTGTAGTGAAAGGCACTTGTCAGACAGATGTTCTAGGAAGGATTTAAGGTTTCTCTTTTAATATAAATATTGTGGTTCAAAAGGGCATTTTAATGGACTTTGTCCTGACTATATGTTAACCTGTTTCTCTGCAATAAATGTCTATTTCAATACAGGAGTAAAGAACCAATCTTATATTCTAACTATAGTCTGTGTAAAGGTTAGACGAGGAAAAAGAAGGTCCACCTGTAATTGTTTTATGGACACCAGCAGCCAGAAGTCTTACTTTTCTAAAAGTGTTGAAAATGTTAGGTTGTGCATTGTCTAATGGAAAAAAGTGATAAAAACAACAATACCCAATTATTTCAAATTCAAAAAGGAAAATGTTATATAAATTTCACCAAAAAGATGTTTCCATTTAGAATTTTCTATTGCTGTAAAGTGAATTATTTTTCTATTTTTATTAATTTATTTAATTTTAAATCAGTGATATATAAAAAGATTAAAGAAAAAACATTACTGAATGATTGATATTTGTAATTCCAGCAGGGTGATAACAGCCAACCCTCCTGCACTAAGGTAAGGAGGAAGTGAATATCCCCAAATTACAGTCCAGTCCCAAGGAACCAGATCCAAGATGGCACTTACAAGGGTCCAGTCAGAGTTAATATCAGAAACATCTCAAAAGGGAAGTGCCAATAAAACTGGACAAAATTTGAAACTGCCTGCATCATGTATGTGCGTAAAACCACTTAAAAAAAAGCTCAACCTTGCATGCAGAGGTGAATAAATTCCAGTGTGTGTATTAGGAAAACAATGAATTATAAAAATTTTATTTTTATTATTTTAAAAATGTTACCCTTGTTTAAATGTATAATTGTCTTGGTTTGTATTTTATATGTAAGCCAGACGGTTTGTGTAAAATTTGTTACAAATGTATATCTTTTTCAGTTAGGGAGTTAAAACCCACCAAAATTTGAAAGATCCATTTTTTAGTTTATGGAAATTATTTTTTTTTTTATACCGATTAGTGGGGCAGAGGTGAGCCTAAATTTTTGAATAAATGAAGCTCGTCAATATATATGAGGAGAAACAGATTGAGAACATCAAGAAGTCTCTGTTGCCAGCCAGCCAGCCACAAATTTAAAGATCCAGTGAAAAAATTCTTCTGATGTTGGATAGCCTTAGGCTAAAACGAAGGGATTTTTAAAGAAATCTTCTCAAGAACGAATGGTATAAAAAAGGGATTAAAAAAATATTGCCCTATTATTTTCTCTTTTCAAAACCTTGTATTTTCCAGGGTTGTAAGTTACAACTTGTAACTAATTTTTCGCTGGTGATCCTTTATCACAAAAAAAAAACTGTTATCCTACCTTAGACGCACAAAGGGAAATTTTTTCTGCAAATTTTGATGGTACATTTTTTCATAAATGATTAAAGTTTGTAAACTGTAAATAAATGTGTTTTTCCTCATAAAATTCTTGCAGTTTTTATTTCTTGTGTGTGTTTTTTTTTTGTACCTAAAAAATGTCGTGCTATTTTATTAAGTTTATGTCTGGCAGAGGAGCTTGGGTGTGGTAAAAATATTTTTTATAGTTGTCGATGAAATTAAGTTATCAAAATTCCATCAAAAAGTGTATCTACCCATAATAATAATGTTGAGATACAATTTTCAAGAACGCAGAGTTTTTCGTTTTTTTTGTTTTGTTTTGTTTTGTTTTGTTTTTTGTAGTATTTTAATTTATTTAACTTTTGCGATTGGGTAGTGAATGATTTAATATATTGATTCATTTTCCCTACGCTCTAAAATAAATTTGAATTGGGACCTTACAATCTTTAAATCAGATCTTTAAATAAAAATGTGAAGTGAGTTGTAAAAAATAAACTAAATTTACTGACTAAATTTTAGTTTATTTAAACAAAATATTGAGGTATATAGGTTGGTACGAGTTATGCATCAGACTTTTTTTTTATTTTGGTTTGTTGTGACTTTACAAGCAAGCAAAATAATTCACGGTCACCGAATGTAAAATTTATTGGGTGATTTGTTTTTCGATGAAAACAAAAATGTTGTTGAATGTTGTGAATTAAATACGAAATTTAATTTTGCAAAAAAAAAAAACACACTAAGTGTCACATTTATAAAAGAATTCAAGATCAACTTCTGTACGACTGAACCTCAACTATCTTTTAATTGTACTTCGGTTAGTGAAAATTTCTAACACAAAATAAGTACATAGCGTTTAAAACTAAAAAAAACTACTTTCCTCGTGGAGTAAAAAACACGTGACTACAACAGAGCGTTTTACATTTTCATGTTACAAATTCATTTATTGAAAAAATAGAAGAGGGGAAACTTTACATAGCATTTACAGATTAAAAATTGTGTACAGCATTGCATAAACAAAGGTGAGAAATTTCTCAATAGGAAAATAATAAAAATATCTAAAATTTGTTGACTTACTCTTGCTCAGTACTCGATTGCTGTTCCATCTCCTTTTTTTCTTTTCTGTCTGCTCAAACGTGGCGGTTATTTTCGAAGGGAGATTACTCCATATTTAGATATAAATATCCTTATATTTGTCAACGTAAAGCAAAAATTAAACGTTATGTAATGCTAAAGATAGTAGTTTTAATTATATTTTATTTCTTAGACATTTCAAACATATATTTGCACTCATTTTTATACTTGTAAAATCCACGTTTCAAGTACAAACAGGTAGCTTGTTGCAGCGAACGTTTTTACACTGGGTCAAACAAGCAAGAAGCTGCAAGTAGAAAGCCACAAAAAAAAACACAAAAAAAATTTATGTACGGCATTTAAACTATAAAATGTTAAATGAACAAATGTTTTTTTTAATGTTAAAGACATTCAAAGCTCTTAGTCTTAATGACTGGCTTCTTTCTCCTTTGCCTAGAATTTAAATAAAGAAGAGAGAAGAGGTTTTTTGTTTTTTTATCAGCTTATATTATTATCGACTCAGAACGACAAATCGAGGTGCCTAGTTCGAGTTCCAGTTGAATTCCTTGCATTCACTTACGCACAAATACCCTTGGGAAAAGTAATCTGTCTCTTCCCTCCAGTTATGGGTTAAAAATAACATGACAGATTAGGTTCTATAGCCTTGGCTGGCAACCAGTCTACAGTAGAAAGCACTGGTAACCTACTGCGGGATAATCTTCTGCCCAGTCAGTCGTGTCTCTTTCGAGATATGATCGCCCAAATCGTGTATCACGTATGACGCTTAACTTACTAAACATCAAAACAAAGGCTGCTGCTGATTGTTGCTGGCCTTATTTCAGTCAGTCAGTTTAAGTGCTATACATTGTGGTGATACCGACCGAGCAAAAGCGAGACCGAATGTTGGCTCTATGCCGACCAGAAAACGAATGAATAAAAATCATCTCTGCGCAGGTAGATTCGCGCAGATGTTCTGGTTGAAAAATAAAAATTAATCAAATATCAAATTTCCATTTCGCGAGCCTACGCGAATTTTATTTACCAACCAATGGGAAGCCCAGAATCAAATTCAAGTATGAAATTCCAAACGAGCTTCTGATCCAAAAGGCAGATATAAAAAGCGGAGACAAAGCATCAGCAGATAGACGGGAAAACAAGAGGAGAAGAGTGTAATTAATATCCCCTTGACTTAAGTTGAGCGGTTACTATGCTGACCTCTTTCTTTCTCCCTGTCTCATAAGTACTCACTGACTCCTTCAAAGACATTCCTCAAAAGTACTTACTGACTTAGGAAGTGGCAACATCAAAATGAACATCCCCTTATCTAGAAGACGCTTCCACACTCCTAAGCCTTTTATCTTTTCAGCATTATATTATTTTCTATGCACACTTTAACCTCCATTGGACTTGTATTCAAGTATTATTTTAATTGTAAAACATTACTTGATATGTATATATATATATAAATGTTATTTTATACTCAAATTGCCTTTCTTAATTTTATAATCATTTTATGAATTATAGTGGGCTATCTTCCCACAAGGCCAAATTCCATTAACCTGCAACAGTATACAATTACTCTTCACTACAAACGGAATCCTACTACAACTAGAAAAAGAATAAATAAAATAAGAGATACCCGAAATAACATAATACGCGCTTGGGCGATCATGTTTTGAGAGGGACAGGACTGACTGGGCAGAAGATTATCCCGCAGTAGGTTGCCATTGCTTTCTGCGGTAGACTGGTTGCTAGCCATGGCTATAGAACTCAATCTGTCCTGTTATTTAACCCATAACTGGAGGGAAGAGATGAATTAATACCTTTCTCAAGGGTATTTGCACGTAAGTGAATGCAAGGAATTCAACTGGAATTCGAACTCGGCTCCTCGATTTCTCGTTCTGAGCAGATAGCCACTGCACCACAATGCACAACCTGGTCTTATTTAGATGGTCAAATGAAGGCATTTACTGCTAATCTCATTTTTAAGAAAGGGATGGTGGTTAAAATTTGTAGGAGCTTTAGTGATGCTTGGTAAATTGGCCTTGTGCCAAACACGACCGAAGTCCCCACAAATTAAATATCAGGCGGTTGAAAAGATACTGATACGGATAAAATGTTTCGTTTGTTCATTAAAGATTTATTAACAGAATAACAAAATTGTAAGAAGAAAAATAAAAATTAAATTTTGTTAACTGAACACTATAATATATTTGTGAGAAGAAAAATGTTCATTGAGAAAATGCATGTAGTTTTGTAGATAAAATTGTTCAAAGAGAAATGTAGGTATTTAAAATGTTTCAGCAGAATGTAAAGTCTTATGTTCCTTTCCATTTTTCGGTAGGTTGGCGACAGGGTGAGAAAGAAGAAATAAAAAAAATAGTACTTATCTCAGACAGTGTCCATGTTGTTGTTTTCATTGGTAGCGTGGAGCGAAAATGAAAAAGAGGAAAATGGGAAGAAGAGGTAAAATGAACATGTGACGGTGAGACATGACCGAGTCAGCTTGAAGTTTCTTCCTTACATTGTGAGATGCTATCAGATACCGCTCCGATTCTGGCTGAATTTGATCGATCAGCGAACGTGAAGTTTTTCCTGTCACCGGCTCCAGCAGGCATTTTCTTCTTTAGGTGTGAAAAAATATTTGACTGACATCATATACTAATTTTCAATTTCCTATTCAATTAGGATCCAGAATTTTGCTTTTCCCACTGACTTGTGAAATTTGCCTCGGTCTGGGTTTTTCCAAAATGTTTTTAGTCATTTGAATCCAATTTTGCGAGTAAGCAATTTTACTTTGTGTGTTTTAGTTGGGCTTTCCAAAATGTTTTTAGTCATTTTGATCCGATTTTGCAGGTGTGCAATTTCATTTTGTGTGTTTTAGTTGACTATTGGATGATATAGGATTTGTATCCTATAAACTACAGCAAACAAGAAAAAGAAAGGGCAAGTAACCCTTCTCATTTTCCAAATGAATAATACGTCATTGAGCAAATTTGAATCCAATTAAATAACAATGGCAGCAGAAGGTGTTAAAGAAAGTTTGTAAAAGGTTTAGAGAAATAAAATTTTGGAAAAAACTGCTTATGTATGTACAGAGGTGTGTGGGGGGGGGGTGTAATATATGCAGGTGTAAAGATTTGTGTGAACCTCCTTTGCACACACATACGCATACATACAAGCTACACATTCAACCATTGGTTGGAAAGCACGCTCGCTGATTGGTTTATATCAACCAATCAGATCGTTCGTATGTGAAAAATGATTTTTCCCACAACGAATTTGAGCCTACAGTACTACTACTACTACTACTACTCGATTCTTCTTCCCTGTCTTCCTCGTGTCCGAGGGTTGGAAGTTCTGCCATGTCATCCAGGTCTGATGTTCATTCGCCACCACGCCTGATCCATTGCCTACTCAGGTTTGAGGCCGGTGCTTTTCAGATCCTCATTCATGCAGTCAGTCCATCTTTTCCATGGGCGACCTCTAGGGTAGGAGCCCAGGATGACAATGCTCTCAACTTTTCTAGGCCGCACATCTTGGTCCATGCGCTGAAGGTTGCCATACCAGCACAGTCTGTTCCACCGAAGAACCTCCTCCACACTAGCCAGACCCAGTCTAGACCTCAATGAATGTAAATGGTCCCTGTCAGAGAGTTTCGAAGCACAGATCCAGCGGATCATGGCGTGATCACTACGGGCTAATCTGGTTATATCCTCAGCCGTAACAGGCCATTTCTCACTAGCGTGGAGAAGGACGCACCTCACACACAAATTGTAAACATGGCCCCTGTTGTGCAGAGACATGTAAGGATGGGGAGGAGCTCTCTAAACTCTATAGTCAACTATTCATTTTGTGGCTAAGGGAGACACATTGTGTATGATGAATATGTCACAGCCTACTGCTCCTGCTCCTTATAATATTTTACAAGCGGGCGATCTTGACCTGGTATGCAAAAATCAGCAACCAGGAGACGTTGTTGACCACTAATCCCTTATTATCAGTGTTATTCTCGCCAAAATTGCTCTCTGCAGCCCAGGGAGTAAAGTTTGTTGGGTGGCAAGCTGCTAAAGACAAAATCCCAAATAAGCTTGGCCTTACAAATGAGAAGTATTGCTCCATCTTGACTTGTGTGCATGGATTGAAATGTCTCAACAACAACAAGGCATCACTCACCTGGCTGGTGATACGAGAGGCTCTCTGGGTTGCCAAAAAGCTTTGCACACAGGGGCTGACAATTTCCACTGAGTGTATACATTGTGGTGATTGGGAGGAGTCCATAGAACATGCCTTCTTTCACTGTGATGTCATATGCCCGTTGTGCATGCTGATTGAAGGCTACATGATCCGCATCCTGGACAGAAAGTTCTTTGTCCTGGAAGCCAGTACAGTCTGTTCCAATGGAGTACTGTCAATAAAAAAGGATCAGCACTATGTGCTCTTGTGTCTGCTTGGCATGTGTCTCATAGTGTGGACGACAGACAGAAGGAGTTTCATGGAGGCGAGAAGTTCTCCTCTTCTCAACTGATTGCTTGCTTTAAGCTGCTTTAAGCACCAGCTTAAAGTGCAGATCAGAGCAGAAAGGGTACAACTCTCTTCATTAGAATTCGGCAAGAGATGAGTGAATATTTCACACCTGGTGCGTATGAGAAGTGCTGACCTGGAGTGGTTGTTGGATGCTACTTAGGAAAGAGGATTTTGGTCCTCTAATTGAAAGTTAGTTATCTCAGCCCTTGTTTTAAGGACCTTAATCATGAAACTTTTTGGCCTTCCTGGGAAGTTAGCTAGTATGTGAATGCTAAGGCCCCATTTTTGTCCCCACTTTTTGTTTTCTCCTTTCCCTTCCTTTTCATAAGTGGCAGATAGATTTGTTATCTGGCAGTACCAGATACCTTTGCTGGAATTTCACCCAGGTAACCAAGAACTTCTGCCACACACAGATTATTTTGGGGAGTCTATTCCATTGTATAAATCATCATTTGTAATATTATTACCCCTCTCCCACTTATTTTAAATAAAGTTTTCAAGCTAGGTTTTTAACTGTAAGTAGATTTTTGTGATTCTTGTGTGACAGTCATGTGTGCATATGTTATGGTGGATGAGATATTATCAGTATGAATGGGTCAACGGAAGAGACTAGCTAGGTTTAGATTAAGACTAGAGATCACCAAACCATTCTCTATCCTCCATATAGCCCTGGTAGCACATTTGTATCTTAAAATTTATGCAATGAATATTAAGATTAAAGTGTAGTATCTGTTTTCCGATACTCACTTCCTTCTCCCCAGCCACCTCCAGCTAGGCATACGCTTTGTTTGCGATCCCACTACCCACAGTTGATTCCTGGACCGCATTACATTTTAGTTAGCAGCTTTAGATTTAACTATACTAGGGAGGTGGAACAGTCTAGTCTACTTGAGATCCCATTACCAACAATCAATCTGGCAAAGGAGACAACGACTGTTCAAGTTCAATTGCCATGGCTTTTGCCCATGCTAGCTCACAGCGATCCCATTTAACTGCAATCAAATCCTGCAAAAGTATGCTAAACATAAGCCAGCCACAGCTGCAGCACATATGTGCTAGCTCGCCCACCTGTCTGGGTATGTACATGTGCTAGGCCGCCACCAAACCTATTCTCCTCAGACTACATTCAATTGCAGCAGAGATTTGACCTCAGCATTCCAGCTTACTGGTGACAACTCCCGCTTGTGCCATTTCTGCTGGCCTACAATGTTCCAGCCTGTGTCAATCCTGCCAGACACTGATGAAGACTGTGCCTTTCATACCAGACGCTGACAACATTCCTGCCAACCAGTGATGACATCCAGCTTGTACCGTTCCTGCCGGCCATGACAATTTTCCTGCCTGAGCCATACATGCAATGTTTCCTGGCCTACCAACGACATTCTAACCTGTGTCAATCTAGCCAGACGCTGACAACTTTCCAGCCTGTGCCTTTCATACCAGATGTTGACAGCCTTCCCGCTGATCACAGACACGTGCTGTTCATGCCATACACTGACAAGATCCCTGACAATATTCCAGCCTGAGCTGTTCACACCAGATGCTGACAATGTTTCCCACGGCCGACAATGACAACGTTCTAGCCTGTGTTGATCCTGTCAGACACTGACAACTTCCCAGCTTTTTCTTTCATACCATATGCTGACAAGGTTCCTGCTGAACAACAACAATCCAGCCCAAGCTGATCCTGCCAAATGCTGCCAAAAATCCAGCCTTATTCTGATTTATTTCATACTGTTTGCTTGTCTATTTTTAACACAATAAAATTGACATTGAAACTCAACATTTTCACCTCCATCTCCTTATTGTCTTAGCTGTTTTTACACATATAAAAAGTTTGCGGGGTCTATTTGCTCACTTGATATTGGCTCCACAACAGATATTACCGTAAATGATAAATTCCGTTTCACTAAAGTTTGTGAGTGCAGAGTTTGTGTGCAGCATGACTTTTTAAGCAGATTGAGTCTTTTGGGACATAGCAAATAAACAGAATCTATGCTGTGGTGTAATGGATATCAACTTGGAATGAGAAACTGGAAAGCTGAGTTTGAGTTCCAGTTGAATTTGTTACAATCACTTAATTGCAAATACCTTTGATAAAGGTATGAATCCATCTCTTCTCTTTTCAGCTCTGAGTTGAATAGCAGAACAGACTGGGTTTTATAACCTTGGTTGGCGGCCAGTCTACTGCAGAAAGAAATGGTAACCTACTGCAGAAAACTTTTTGCCTAATCAGTCATATCTCAAAAGAAAAATGATCACCCAAGTGTGTATCACATATAGCACTTAACTGACTGACTAAAAGATCAGACTTTGGAGCATTTCAAGATTTTATCAACAGGTTTGACCTATTGGATAAATATCAAAATGAACATTCATTATCATCGTTATTGGCCCATGACTGGGTATAGTTATAGAGTTGCTGCATGGGTAAGCATCTGACAAGTTTTTTCCACATATCTGGATTGAAAACCAGAGAGGTATGCATTCATGCATTATATATTTTGGGCAAGTAGTCAAGGTCAAACTGCAACCAATGTTCTTCAACTTAAAGGCTCACTTTAGTCATGGGCACAAGGCTGTTGATTTCATCTGGAGAATCTTCTGCTTCAACTGTTCACTTCAGTCTAAAAAGAATTCTACCCAATGATGTTGTATCATTACTGCATTGGCTGCATATATAACTATGGACCACAATCTACCCTGCTAGATGGCTGTTGATCCTACAAGAATGTTCATCCACTGTTTGACAGGTTTTGTTTTTAATCCTGCTGGATGTCTAGCCACTGTCTTCTTCACTAGAAATGCTTGGTACATAAAACAGTTTAGTCACTGATGATTCAACCATGTAGCAACTGAACCAGTTCCCCGACCATTAATGAGCATTAGAATAGTTTAATATAACTAAACTGGTTCCTCACCAGGCTTTTTTTGCTAAGATATAACTCTGGTACAGTTATACTCTAGAGTTACAATGAAAGAGTTTCATTTGGTTAAGCCAATTAGGGTTTGTCTAGGTGTACAGTTTTC
Source organism: Ascarosepion bandense (assembly GCA_037127315.1). Taxonomy (NCBI): domain Eukaryota; kingdom Metazoa; phylum Mollusca; class Cephalopoda; order Sepiida; family Sepiidae; genus Ascarosepion; species Ascarosepion bandense. The sequence continues at coordinate 626,468 of JBBBDQ010001763.1, read as the reverse complement.
ACATGATAGCTTATGGGCTTGTAGATAGTGCCAAACATAGGACAGTTGACTACCAGAATTTAATTTGCAATTTTCAGGACTAGCTAAATTTAAGGATTCACCTCACATGATGGAAATTAATAATAGGGTCATTTAAAAAGATAAATTTAGGTAATTTGTAATTACTGTTGGTAAATGACTTAACCGAGGTAGCTCTGTGATGTAAACACTATCAGAAGATAGGTTAAACAAGACTGTAATAATGTCTGGTACAAGGCCAATTGACAATCCTCACCAGCCTTTGAGATTTGAAAAAGAAATCATTCGACCAGCGGTCAGGAGCGAGGGTAAATTTACTTGCCCCAAAATCATTTTACTCGACTGACTCCATTTTCTTAATAGTCGCCTTACGTAAACATAGCGTGAATCACTGACAGAAAACAAAGAATGAAATTTTGATTAAAATTTCGAATGTCAGAAAAGATTTAAAATTTTTAAAAAATAATAACTAACAAAATTTGATCTTTTCTCTTAATAATAGCATACATATTTTGATGATAAAACTTTGTTTTATTAAGTTTGAGCTCTTTTAACATCATGATATGCTATTTTTTTGGCATTTGAGTGGAGGTACTAAATTTGTAGTTTCTTTCTACTGCTTGACTACAACAATAAATGATAAAAAATAACAAATCTGATTTTCTCAACAATTTTTTAAAAAAATCACTTGTATAGTTTGTTTTTCAGTGTGTAGTTGAAAGAAGTATGTATATTTTTTTTACTTTCTTTCAAATGTTCGTTTTTATTTTTCATAAGCAGGGAGGAAATATAGATATTAAGTCAAGGATAATATTTTTTCAAATGAGTTTCTAAAAATCTGTGAGCGTCTTTAATCTGGCCGACAAAAAAAATTTTGGCTCCACTCTGGAAGTGTTAATTAATGGAATGTTTACACTGACCGGGACGATAAAAGTGTGACAGGAGCTTGCCAATCTAAATTCCATTTGTCAGATTTTGCTTTGATGATTGCGAGATGTCACTGTCTTTTGTTTAACCACACATAAATCAGGTGTCATGCATAAGACCAAAGAGTTCAATATTGTCATTGTAGGTCATTCTAAGTAACTTGTGAATTTTCAATGGCATACTTTTGAGTTGTAAAAAGAATCAGATTTCCTTTTTCTATATTTGAAGGGGCATGTTTCATTGCGAGATTTTTAATCGACTGCGGGCGAATAAAGCAATAAACTTTAATCGCCCAATTAAGTTTTTAATCGATTGAGTCGATCAGACAAGTGAAATCTCAAAGGCTGATCCCCACAACTTAAGGTTTATCAGATATCATCAGAAGGTCAAAGGTTAGAAGAATAAAAGTATTTTGTTTGTATGTTAAAGTAGAATTTTATTAACAGAACAGAATAACATCAATTTGTAGGAGTTAAATGTTTAAAGAAAAATAGTAGTAAGGAGTTAAGTGAATCCAGAGTTCTAGTTGTAGGCAGCAAATGTGTGTATGCAGAAATAACAGGGTACTAATACAGTCTGTGTTCCTTTCCTTTTTTATGGCTGGTGAGAAAGTGAAAAGGAAGGTAAAGCAATAAAGGAAAATTGTACTTATTGGCGTTAATTTTTAGGAGTCAGTTAAAGTATGTTGTTGTTGATGGTGTCATCTTCTTCTTTGGTGAGGATGAAGAAGTAGCGGTAAAGGAAAATAGCACTCAAGAAGAAGAACGAGAACAAATGGTTGTCAGGATGTTATGTCCAGGTCAGTGGCTTGAAGTTTCTTTTGTCACATCTTGGCAGTATCTTAATTTCACTTCCATCTAACTAATATGATTTTCTTTCTTTCTTTTATAACGAAAGACTTTTTCACATCGGTTTCTTAACTTCTCTCTCAGATTTGCAAATTGCTTCCTTTCATTGGTTATGTGACACTATCTCACGCAGTGATGCTTTCCCTTCTCCTGCGGGGATACTTTCCTTTGGTTGGTTTAAAACAATGGAAAGAGAAATTGATATTAGTGTTTTATTGCATTACGCGATGTGAGTTTAGGAAAAAAATAATAATTTTAGTACCATCAAGTGCTTCTAAAATCACAGGAGCATAAAATAAAGTTATTTTGGATAAATACACATTTCTCGTCTTTCATGTTTTTATATAAATTTCTCTTCTTTTGGAGTTAAAATGTTGATTCTGCTAATCTGAAAACGCGTAGACAAAACAAGTGTCAGAGTGATCTGATAAGGTCACCCGGAGGCCAAGGCCACTGTTTAGCACAACAGTCCAAAGTGACCCGAGCTGGATTCTGTTCAATGTGAGTTGGTATAATCTCATTGGTCGAGCTAAGACATCCGCAATCGAGTGGGCGGAGACCGATTTTCATTGGCCAAAGACTGTGAGCCGGCCGGATCCCCAGAGAGGATCGAAATTGATTATAAAAATAGATGCTTGACACGAAAAGTTGAGAGTTTTGGTCAGTTGGGTGACAGTTTTTGACTTAGAGCTGCTATCAGTCGAAATGTAGCAACTGGGGGAGCCATGACCCACGGCTGGTCGCCCACCATAGAACTTATGGCTAAAGAGTTAATTTCAAATGAAGCCTGCCACAAATTAACTCAAAGAAGTTAATTTGGAAAAATGCGCCATCGACATGAATCCCGAAAGAACATTATTGTTATTTTTTTTTAATCACGGGAGAATCAAAAATTCTGATTCTTCGTTCGCTCAACTTCAGCAAACTCCATTAAACTCCGATAAGGACCCATAAGAATTTTGCTGTTTTAGAAGTTACATAGGAAAATTGACAATCCTGATTATAGAGAATTAATGAAAAGACTTTAATGAGATACGAGAAAAGACTTTGTCGAATATTTGAAGAGATCTGTTTATTTCAACGCTAACAAAACTTAGACATTTTACTTGAAGATTAGAAGCTATGATGCTTTTGGCAAACTTTCTCTCTCCATTGTAAATATCATTTTTGATAACTGTATTCTTGGGAAAAGAAAGACATTGTCTTTTCTTTACATAAAGATATTCTATGTAGCTCTCCAGGCATGTTCGACTTGTTCATTTATTTTCTTAATTTTTTTTTTTTGTGCCGTGTTTATTTTTTTTCAAACCACAAGTGTACACCAGTGTCCAGACTGGCTAAAAGGGACGACTATTAAAATTACACGACGAGACTTCTGGGATCTAATCACAACATGGGACAGTGGTCCGTTGTTGCAAAAGACGTCCTGTAACCCAGCTTTTGTGGTGACATCATCGGACGAGATTGTCATGACTGGGTGGCAGTGTCTCAAGTGGGATTGTCACGACCGACTGCGAGAACGAGCGTCACATTAGACAGACGGCCAGCTCGGCCTGAGACGTCACATCTAGTGTCATTTTGACCAGGATCTGGCCTAAGGGTTGCCAGCCGTCCGGTACAGAGTATCACATCTGGTGCCGTGACCAGGATCTGGCCTGAGAGCAGCAGTCCAGTGCAAAGGGTGTTACAGTTAGAAAATTAATTAACATTAGATCGCGAAATTTGGCTTCGTCTTTTTTCGTTCAGTACAGGATCAATCCTTTTTCTACTAGTCAAAAACTAGATTTCACACAGGATTGTGAAATTTGTAGAAAGTGAAGAGAATAGAGTTACTTCTAATTTTGTATTTACCACAAGACTATTAATCAAGAAAATGAGGGAAACATAGCTGTGACTAAAATAAATCTGGCTTCCTAGCTTATCAAGAATGATCAGGGTCTGGCAGTTAAAAATATGAATATGGCACTAGAATTATGCATAGAAAAGCTCAGAATGGCTGCTAATCAACATGGTATATCATGATCAGCTCATAATTATATAAACAACTAACTACAAATAAAGGCATGTACAAAGTTTATGATTACTTCACAAAACTGTTTACCAGAGAGCCTAGTTCCTGACAGTTACCAAAGCATATAAGCAGAGGATATTTTAGAAGTACTAAAGACAAGTCTTCCAAAATCAATAGCTTCCCCTACAAATTGTACTTGCAGTTATTGCATAGTTTATACCACTGTTCACAAACATCTACAACTAGTTGGCTGGTGGTAATATTCCCCAATGCTTCACTAGGTAAAACTGTGGTGAAATTGCTAGATTTATAGATTATCTGGGTTTACAAGGCATCTATCATTTGTTAGGTGATCTGTTCTCTCTATGCTTCTAAAGGTGTTTTCCTTGTGTCAAGTCTAGAGGCCTGTCAAAATACTCGACAACCACACTTCCAAGATTAGATGCTGACACAAAACAAGAAACAATAACAAGAATGCCTTTCCAGGTTTGTGAAACTCATTTTTAACTGAGAATGAAGCTTGTGGGGTTACTCATATGCTACCAGCAGAGATAGCCTCATGTTTACAGGAATAAAAACATACAAGGTAACAACATGAAAAGCATGTTAAATTGTAAATTAAAATCATATAACTTTATTTTTATTTACTGGTGTATGTGTATTTTAGTTATATGTGTTTTAAGGTTGCATGTAATTAATAGAGGATAAAAAATCACTTCATCTTATGGCAAGCAAGGTACTAAGGAGAGGAAATGGACATCTTGACCCTTTGAAGGTCAGTAGCAAAGAGAGTTTGTTGTTTTTTGGTGCGATATATCCATTTTCAGGCAGAAAATTTTCTGTTACATGCTGGGAGAACTTTTGTTATTTTGATTTTATTTATTTATCAAAATTTTAATGTTATTTGTTCTATTTTATTTGTGATATTTATTATTGTAATTTTATATTTTTATTTAAAATAATATTTAATCTATGAGGGTAGATTGTTCTCGTTTTATTGTCCATGTCTGTAGATATCACATCTTGTTCTTATTTAGCACTGCTCAGTTGTTGTTCAAAGCATTTCCAATGAATCTGAATCTGTACAACCTGGCCCAGAGATTGAACTGACATTTATTATGCCCCTAAATTCACAAATCAACAATTGAACTCATTAGGTTATTGCCTTGTGGAAGATGAGATATCTCAAGACATGAAAAGCAGAATATTAACAATCTATCCTTATAGATTAAGTAAAAGGTTCAGCTAAAAATTACTTGAAAGTTATCTGGTTTGACAGGCACCTGAAGAAGGCTGGAGGACACAATAGCTGAAACATAATGATAATAACAACAAAGATAAGGACATTAATATGAATGTAAATAATGTAAATAGGTTACTTTGTATCTTTATATGCCTGGATTGAAATATCCCAATAAGGACAAAACATTATATGCCTAGATTGAAATGCCCCAGTAATAACAAAGCATTATATGCTTGGATTGAAATGCTCCAATAATGAAAAGGCATTGTATACCTGGATTGAAATCTCCCAATAATGACAAGGCATTGTAAGCCTGGATTAAATGTCTCAATAATGATAAGGCATTATATGCCTGGATTGCAATTCCCCAATAATGAAAAGGAATTGTATACCTGGATGGAAAATTCCCAATAATGACAAGGAATTATATGCCTAGACTGAAATGCCCCAATAATAACAAAGCATTATATGCCTGGATTGAAATGTCCCAATAATAGCAAAGCATTATATGCCTGGATTGAAATGTCCCAATAATAACAAAGCATTGTATGCCTGGATTGAAATGCCCCAATAATAACAAAGCATTATATGCCCGGATTGAAATGCCCCAATAATAGCAAAGCATTATATGCCTAGATTGAAATTCCCCAATAATAACAAAGCATTATATGACTGGATTGAAATGCCCCAATAATAGCAAAGTATTATATGCCTGGATTGAAATGCCCCAAAAATAACAAATCATTATATGTCTGGATTGAAATGTCCCAGTAATAGCAAAGCATTATATGACTGGATTGAAATGCCCCAATAATAGCAAAGCATTATATGACTGGATTGAAATGCCCCAATAATAGCAAAGCATTATATGCCTGGATTGAAATGCCCCAATAATGAAAAAGCATTGTATGCCTGATTTAAAATGCTCCAATAATGAAAAAGCATTGAATGTCTGGATTGAAATGCTCCAATAATGAAAAAGCATTGAATGTCTGGATTGAAATGCCCCAATAATAACAAGGCATTATATGCCTAGATTGAAATGCCCCAATATTGACAAGGCATTATTCATGTGGTTGGTGATTCAAAACAAACTCTGCATCAGAAAAAAAAGAAATATCTTTGCAGTAAGACAGATAGATTTGCCAGGGTGTGTGTGTGTGTTGGGGGGGGGGGAGTACTGCAGTGAATTGAGGAAATACAAGGAACAAGAAGTTTTTTACTGCAAGGTTGTAAATCTGTTATAAAAAACTTATTGAAGAGTTATATTGTGGTACTGGGTTAGAGATTGTGATTAATTTTTAGGTACAAATCTTCCCACTCGTCAAATATTTCTTTCTGGCATTGTGCTACATTTCTTTTGTTTTTATTTGAATCTGACACAAATAACTGACCTCAGTCATTAACACATAAAGTGATAATAAACATTTTATTTTATGCACGACTGACTGCAACACTATTGGATATTAAAATAGGAATACATAAAAATGTCAGTATAAGCAGAAATTTAAACTTTATATTTTACTCATGATAGCAACAGTTGTCCAATGTAATTATTTTTTTTTATAAAAACCTTATTGTTACAACTATCTTCTGTCTAAACTTTAGTGCAGTTCTTTTTCCTTATGGATATTAAAGTAAAACTGGTTAACTTTATTTTTAACAGTAATATTATATTTTCATTTGGTTCATCATCAATTATGTTTGCCAATTAATCTTTTTTTTAATCAAGTTCACCCTATGCAAGACAGGAAAGTCACTGCGACATCAGAGGTTACTGAGTGTGGAAAAATTAGAAACAGAAAATATTGCTAAAGAGTGAGAACAAAAAAACAGTAATCAGGTGGAAAGTAGATAGAGATTGATACCCAATTTAAATTTTTGCAGATTAAAGTTGTAGGAAATATTCAAACCACTCGATCTTATTGTATACGTAGCATGACTATATCGAATCCATTGCTAAATCCGCTGCTATGAAAGTCGGTTCTCTGTGTAGGGCCCGGAAGTTTTTTCCGTCTAAATCTATCCTGTACATTTACAAATCTACCATCCGCCCGTGCATTGAATACTGCTGCCATATCTGGTCGGGTGCCCCTGCTGTTCTCCTCGGGCTTCTCGATAAGGTTCAGAGGAGGGTCTGTAATGTGATAGATACCGACTTGGCAGACCGCCTGCAGTCTCTCTCCCACCGGCGAGACGTGGCTTCCCTGTGTCTCTTCTATAAATACTTTCACGGCTTCTGCTCTGATGAACTTAGATCACTGGTGCCCCCTAAATACGAATTTGCACGAGATACTAGATTAGCAACTAGATCCCACCCTTTTACAGTGAAACCGATAAAATGCAGCCGTAACTTCTACTCCAACAGTTTCTTTCCTCGCACTTCCCGACTGTGGAATTCTCTTCCAAACGATTGCTTCCCCGACGGCTACAATCTCCAGGAGTTTAAATGTAAGGTCAATACACACCTCCTAACACACTAACCTGCTCCCATTCTATCACGCACTCTTCCCATCTGCCCAACCCTCATCCTCGCTATCCTTACTCATCTGTCACCTTTCTCCTGACATTCCCTATGTCTATCCACTTCTTCTCTTTACCTTCCCCTATGTAGCCCCATGCGCAATAGTGGCAGTGGAATGCCTTGCTTGGGGTGAGATGATTAAAAAAAAAAAAAAAGCATTGTTTAACAAAGTGTGGTTGGTAGAAAAATGAATGACTGTTTTGATCTGTTCTCGCTGATTGCTTTTATGCAGAAACTGGAACACTGCTTCACTCAAAACTCTGTTCCCTGAGCACCGTAAACAATAGCACTTTCTCTTGAACACTAGTGTAGCCTTCACAAGTCTCAAACATTATAATGCCCTAAAACCAAAAGTTAGCTCTTTTTATGTGTCTTCAATCTTGGGCAAGAAACCATGATCTCTCGCTTGTAACAGCCTCGCTTTTGCTGATGATGCATGCACCATGTCATTTCAACACTGCCTTGCCAAAGCTTGCCTTGCAGTTCCACAATGTTTACAAACACATTCAGCGAGGTAAGTCTCCACCATACTCTCCCCTAATCTCATCATCACAAATAGTGTGCCGGAGAGGGGGGGTCTCTTCTGGCGTGTGCTCCTTCGAAGGGGAACAACACAAGCTTTATCCTCAAATGGGCTTTCATCTGAGGTTTCATTATACATGTCAGTGTCTGCTGGTAGACTGATATCAGAGCCATCATTTTGTTGACCCAACCCCAAATGAATAAACATCTCACTCTTTTTTGTGTCAGTTTTGTCATTTGATGATGAATATGACCTTGAAAATGGTTGCAGATCTTTGACATGGAGAGGTATCCCATCAATCTGCACTGTCTGTAAATTTTGGTTATATGCCTGGTCCTGTTGTGTATTTACTGTGTGGAGTTTTGACCTGGACGACGTCACCTTCTTCATATTCCCTCCCAATCATCTGTGGTTCAGGTAGGGGTTTGGCTTCAATGCCTTTTACTTGGACCTGGTAATTATGCATTAACATTTCAGTTGGTGGGCCCTGTTCAAAGAAAATCATCTTCAGTTGGTGAATGACACTAGTTGCATCTTACCAACGCAATGGCTACCAAATTGCAAACCTGGAGGGACCACAATCGTTAAGCGTTAGAAAATGTCTGCCATTGTCATGGGTTATGTCCATTGCTAATCTACTCCAGTTGTTTTCCATGCTTAGTTTTCCTAAGCTCTTTGATCGCATCGATCCCATGAAGGAGGTCAAAATCCACCAATCGTCCATCCATAACTAGGACCTCAGCATTCACAGGTTGAATCTGCCCAACTTCCAACTTTATTCTGCCATACTCCTGGCACTTCAAAGTCTTCCCATCAGCTGTTAGCACTCCTACTTCCTTCTGTCTCTAATGACGACACATCAGTGTCTGTGAGCATCTTGAATCTACTAGAGCTGTGCACTCTTGTCTATCCACTAATACTTTTACGGTAAGCATTTTCTTGGTTTTCACTTGCTCAGGGAGAAGACTTGCATTGACATCTTCTCCCCTTAGGCGTTTCCCTGGCATTCTGATGACACATGCCCAAGTCTATTGCATCTAAAACATCAGGTTTCATGGCAAGATTTCCACACTCAACCATCTGACCTCACTTGGCATCCTTGCATAGAATTCTTCGCCATATGGTTGGGCCCAGAGTTCTTGTAGCAAATAAATATCTTGCTGCATGAGTCAACAGGAAGCGACTCTGCATCCAAATGTGTTTTGCCAGTGGATGCAGCGACCAATTCCCTACAGCTTTCGTTGTTGGTCATGATAGCCTGTACTCGTGTTGGAAGCTGCTCCAATATCATGATCTCCATCCTGGATGAGGCACGAAGAAGCTGCCTAACATGTTGTGGCAACCCTGAAACAAAAGCACACATCATCCACTGTTCGAGCAATGATCCCTTAACCAACCAAGCTAAGTGATGCAGTTCAGCCATAAACTCGTCTACCATTTCACCCAGGCAAAGTCGCCAAGTAATGAACTGATTGTATGTATCAGATGCATCCATTGCATACGCAGTCATGAGGGCCCATTTAATCTGCTCCATGTCCGCTTTCTGCTCCTTACTGAGCTGCCTATATATAACAAGAGCACCACCTCAGAGTTGTAATGGCAGAGCACACTCAATTTTAACTATAGCACAGAGTTTGCAGACCAACTCTACGTTTTCTATCCACTCAACGATTGGCATATCAGTTGCAGCACCACTGAACTCTGGAATCAACCGGACATCAAAGGCCTTGCTGGCCATCATGAAAAGTGTGATATGTGCCGAAATATTCAAACCACTCGATCTTATTATATATGTAGTATTGTTTAACAAAGTGTGATTGGTAGAAGAATGAATGACCACTTGGATCTGTTCTCACTGATAGCTTTACATGGAAACTGGAACACTGCTTCACTCGAAACTCAGTTCCCTGAGCACTGTAAACAATGACACTTTCTCTCAAACACCGGTGTAGCCTTCACGAATCTCAAACACCACAATGCTTTGAAACCGATGCTTTTGCCGATGACACATGCGCCATGTAATTTCAACACTGTCTTGCCAATACTTGCCTCGTGCTTCCATGATGTCTACAAATGCATGTTCAAGCAACCCGCCTTCTCTTGCTTTGGCAGGGTAAGTCTCCATCATAAAAGTTGGCTGAAAAGCATCAAGCCGGAAGAAAGCTTTGCAAGCAATAAGTGCTAGAAAAGAATGGCAAAGCTCGAACCATTGCATTGGATATCTCCAAAGCATTCGACAGAGTTTGGCATGCTGGCCTCCTACGCAAACTGCGGAGCTATGGTATAACTGGATATTTGTTTGATCTAATCCAGTCATTCCTCTCTAACTGCACATTGAAGGTGGTATTAAACGGACATGCCTACCATACAAACACAGGTGTCCCTCAAGGCTTCATACTAGGTCCTACGCTCTTTCTGATCTACATTAATGATCTTCCCAATGCCATAAGATCCCAAGTAGGCATGTACACCGATGACACCACAGTTTACTCTCGCCTCGATCAAAAATCTGGTGTGGGCAACAAAGCTAACCTTGCAGCCGAGCTTGAGAAGGACCTCCAATCCGTAATGGACTAGAGTAAGAAATGGCTCGTAAATTTTAATGCTTCCAAAATGAAGCTGCTATCAATTAATCATCATAGACAATTGCTCCTACCTCCCATTAGCATGAAACAGGCTCCCAGAGAGTAAAACACTATGCCTCCTTGGTCTCATACTCTCAGCAGACCTCAAGTGGAATGACTATATTGAATTCATTGCTAAATCCGTTGCTATGAAAGTTGGTTCTCTGTGTAGTGCCCGGAAGTTTTTTCCGTCTGAATCTATCCTGTACATAAATAAATCTACCATCTGCTCATGTATTGAGTACTGCTGCCACATCTGGTCAGGTGCCCCTGCTATTCTCCTGGGAGCTCTTGAGAAAATACAATGGAGAATCTGTAATGTGATCAATTCCAACTTGGCAGACCGGCTGCAGTAACTCTCTCACCGGTGTGACATGGCTTCCCTGTGCCGCTACTATAAATACTTTCATGGCTTTTGCTCTGATGAACTTAGATCACTGGTGCCCTCTAGGTATGAATTTGCACGAGATACTAGATTGGCAACTAGGTCCCACCCTTTTACAGTGAAGCAAATAAGATGTAACTGCAATTTCTACTCTAACAGCTTCTTTTCTTGCACTTCCCGCCTATGGAATTCCCTTCTATACACTTGCTTCCCCGACAGCTACAATCTCCAAGAGTTTAAATGTAAGGTTGTGGTGAGCAAAGTGAGAGGCTGGATGTTTGCCCTCAGAGATCCAGAAAGCAAATGACCAAAACTGGTCTTTGCGCACCTGGCTCCACGCATATGTTCTGGCAGAAAACCAAAAATTAATAAATATCAAATTCCTTTTTGCGAGCATATGCGAATTTTATTTATCGTCCAATGGGAAGCCCAGAATTAAATACAAGTGTGAATTCCTAAATGACTTGCTGGGACCCACAAAGATGAAATAAAAAGCCGACACAGAAAGCATCGCCAATTGAGAAAGTACGAGCATAATTAGTACGTCCCTTGACCTCGTCAAGCAATAATACTATGCTCACCTCCCCTTTCTCTCTCATCTTCTTCTTTGCTGTCCCCTGAGCTACTTACCCGACCAACGAAGTGGAGACATCGAAGACATTCCTAACTAACAAACGCTCACACATACAGATGCACAAACTCTCTTTTCAGCATTTATTGCTATGAACATTTTAACATCATTTGAACCCATCCTAAAGACATTACTTTATTTGTAAAAAAACCTTAATTGATATCTGTGTATATATAAATGTTGTTTCTATACTCAATTTGATTTTCTTGTTTATACAAGTGGGCTATCTACTAATGAGGCCAAATTCAGTTAATCTGTTTCAAAACACAACTATGTTTCACTAGAACGGATAACCCACTATAAGATCAATAGACACCTAACACACTAACTCGCATCCATTCTCTCAAACACTCTTCCCATCTACCCAACCCTCATCCTCGATATCCTTACCCATCTATCACCCTCCTTTTGACATTTCCTATATCTAACCACTCTTTCTCATCACTTTCCCCTATGTAACCCCCTGCGCAATAGTGGCAGTGGAATGCCTTGCTTGGGGTGAAATGATTAAAAAAAAAAAACTGAACAAGAGCTGACATATCATAAAATCAACTAACCAAACTCAGAGTAAGATAATAGTTAGCAAGGCTTTTCTAATTGACAAGTACTACTGTATTGATTGATTGTCTTTTTTTATAGTTTATCAATCTTTGTGGATTATTTAAAGCCAAAACATACTTTGATTGTTACAATCATTATATTTTTGTAGGTGAATATTTCATTAACTATTTAACCTTACTTAGTATTTTGCCTTACTATTTAACCCATATCTGGGAGAAGGAAATGGATTCATAATTTTCCTGAGAGTATCCATATGTAAATGAATGTAACAGACTTGACTAGAAAATTCAAACTCAGTTCTCTGATTTCTTATTCCAAGCCTCTAACTATTCAGTCAGTTGAGTGCCATACGTGATACATGCTTGGGCGATCATGTCTTGAAAGAGACATGACTGACTGGGCAGAAGATTATCCCGCAGTAGGTTGCCATTGCTTTCTGTGGTAGACTAGTTGCCGACCAAGGCTATAGAACCCAATCTGTCCTGTTATTTAACCCGTAACTGGAAGGAAGAGATGGATTAATACCTTTCCCAAGGGTATTTGCGCATAAGTGAATGCAATGAATTCAGCTGGAATTCGAACTCGGCTCCCTGATTTCTTGTTCCGAGCCAATATCCAATGCACCACAAATGACTGAGTGATGAGTTTGGTTCTCACTGAGTACCTTGTACAAAATTCAACATTAAATAACCCAACAAGTGTTGCCACATTGTAAAATCAACCAAATCTAACCTAACTGCTCTCTATCTGTATATTTGTGCACTCACATGTGAGTCACAATAAGTTTAATGTAGATAAATAACAATAATGATATTCTGAGCATTTTATGATCCTTACAAAATTATGGAGAATCAGTTTATTCTGTTTTATTTATACTAAAATAAATTCCAGGATAATCATCAGATTCTATTAAAGAACACTCAGAATTTTTAACCTTTGGTGTTTATATGGAAAGGAGAAATACATTGAAAATACTTTTAAGCTCCTTCATACCCTAATTATTCAATGTGAAACAAAAGGCTCATAAAATATTTTAAGATAGAAAAGCAGATCATTCTGATAAACCCAACAAATTAAAATAGCTTGTTCTACTCACCAATTTTATCACAACTACAATTGAAAAGAATTTATCTAAATTCAACATAAAATTTGTCATAACTACATCCTAAACAATAATATACTTAATTAATACAAAACTAACTAATAAATTGAAACTTGTAGGAAGAATTTACTGTATTACCTATAATAATTGCTACAAAAATGAAACATTTTGAAGATACCTCAAGGAATTTAAATATAAAGTTTATATGAACACAAAAGGGTTCTTTTACAAAACAGCACATTGTAAATGTATTAGTTGCTCACCATAATGAGACTGATCACAATTTTTATTTAAAAATGCTACTTTAATTAAAAGAGAAAACAATTTATTAAGACAAAAATGATTAGAAAGTGCTTTAATCATTTATAAGTGCTAGATTATCCACAGTACATTTACAACCAGTTTCTTATAATTTTTACCATTCTTGGCAGATCTATTATCACACTGTGGAATATTTAATAACAAAAGTGATAAAAATATAAACAAAAAAAAAATTTTTTTTAAGAAATTAGCTAGATTATATATGCAAAACATAAATCTTTAAAAAATTTAAAATTCTGAGTGTCATCCTTTTCATTGTGTGCATATGTCATCACATCAATGTAATGTAAACTTGTCAGAAGTCCTAAAGAACAAAACGCATCACACAAAAAGTTTCTCCTTTGACATATTCTTTCCATTAAAATAGATGTTTTAGGCAATTTTATCTTAACATATTCTCTTTAAAGATTACAAATACAATTGAATAGAATGAAAAATTAAAGAATTTGTCATTTATTTTATGCATGTCTCTCTGATCACTATCGTCCACTAATAGGTTCTAATTTGTTGCAATAAATATTAGATAATAATATTCAAATTAAGTCATTAATGTAAATATGCATTTCTCACAACATAATCTTTTAGATTCATGACCCATTAATCTACAATAGGAGATTAGGACCACATAACAGCCCCTAAAAACATGGTGATCACAGCTGACCACAGATAAATCACTATTGTTTTAATACATGTAATTCTAAGTCATCTCTCTCTCTCTCTCTCTCTCTCTCTCTCTCTCTCTCTCTCTCTCTTTATATTCACACATGCTAATTTGCAACAAACAGTGGTTAAAATACAGGTTTATACTGTAAGATTTATTTTGTTCTATTGTAGCTGGAAAATTGAATCTGTCTTTAGTGGTGCATTCTGAAGGTGCAAAGCTCTTGATAAGCATTAAGAGGCTTCAAGTTTCAATAACATAAAGTCACGCAATGATAATAAGCAAGTTCAGAGGTCACTCATAAAATCACTTGATCTCAGAATTTTACTTTCTAATCTAATCTAATTTATATGAAATTAATAAAGTTGGATTAGATCTATTTTCAGTTACAACATTTGCCAGTTTCAATGTTGACAAAATATTTATTCTTAGAAATAATTTATACTGATACCATTAGAAATAGTTTTTTTTGTAGAACAAAAAACCATTGATGAACACTCAATTAAATTAAACTTTATATTATGATTCTATGTGTTCCTCTCTTCACAGATTTGTTATGTGCTGCCATTGCTTCAGATAAATAATGAACCATTCCATTCTGAATTCAAGTAAAGACAAAAGAAAAAGCTATATCAGAGATGTTGTCTGGTTTTAATGAAAAAAGGACAGCATACAACAATAAAAAGAAAGTTGTGAAAGATACTGAGGGCAATAATTCCATCAAGCTGCATCAGTGAAATAGAAAGCCTTGACAATTTCAAATCTTTTAATTTGTACCTTCTTATTTCTTAAAATAATGATCTATGTTCATAATTATGTTAAAGTTCAAATATTTAACAATGTAATAAAGGTATTTTCATAGGTATTTTATAGCCACAGAAATTGCAAGGAATGTATTCAATCATTAAATTAAAAATTATGAGTTATGAAACAATTTAAAACAAAAAACCATGCAATTTGCACAGATAGTGTTAGTTAAGAATAATGAAAAATTTATTGAATGCAACATATTTGCAATGCACAAAATAACACAATCACTAAACACAAATACATATTTACAAGGAAAGTGTTGGGGGGGCACTGAAAAGTGTAATATATTTCTGTAACCTGACAGTTGACATCAAAAGCAGGACTAGCAGCAGTTAGGTCGATGTCAAAGGCAGAACATATAAACAAGACCAACAAAAGTGGGATTACATCAAAGGCAGCCAGCTTCAAAGACAATAGCAAAAATGATTGACACAATTAGACGAAAACCCAAGAATTCAAAAATGCATTGAAATTCAGCTTATATAAGTTTGTTTTGGACCAATTTCAGAGAACACCAGGAGAATACTGAAAGAACATCAAGAGAATGCAGAGAAGAGAGAAGAAGAGAAGACAACTCTCGCAAGTCAACAACACCCAACATCTTCCTCATATGTGTGTGATTTTCTCTGGTTACATCCTCTTCTACACAACTGTCACCGATGAATAATAAAAATATGTTTATATTTTTATCTATACATGTTCTTGTTTGTTATTATATCATGGTACAGCCTAAAATCTGACCAAATCACCAAATATCAGAATTGTTTTTATCCTTTCTTGGCCATGCCAAAACTTTTCAACACCCTTTTTTATATGTAATATAACAATCTGGCCCCACCCGAGGAAGGTTGATGCAATCGATGGTGTTTCCCGTTGGTGAAGGGGTCGGCGAACGACAAGACAGGTGTTTGAGAAATACATCCTGTCGGGGCCTAGAGCGGATGTCGCAGGGTTATGAGTCAGGCTCGTTTGACCTTATTTCCGACAGCGGCGGAAATGACTACGGAGGCAAACAGAACAGGTGTCTCTTGGAATTACGTGGGCGTTGCGTGGGCGAGGCAAAACCGGAAGGAAAGTCCCGGTTCTAGAAGACTATAAAAAGACCTCGACACACGGATTCGCCAGCAGAGAACGGCCAGTGGAAGCAGAGAGACACCACAGGCAAGACTACACTCCCGTCGACCCATTCTATGTGCGCTCTCACTCTTCCATTCTCTATTCCACACAGGTTCGTCGTCAAGAATAAAAATATAACCTTATATTTTTATATATGCGTGTTCTCGTTATTTTGTCGTCGTACGGCGATATATAACATACGCAAATTGGTGCCTAGTGACTTGCTGTTTTAAGACAACAACAACAACAAAACAGATAGATGCGAACTTGGTTACCACGGCGCCAATTGAAATTCAACGGAATTAAAACTACCAGATAGAAGACGAAAATAGAAAGCAACCGGACGACCATAGACGACATCAACGAAAGGTAGGTGACTTTTGATTCGATCTTGTGTGTGTTCTGCTCTTGTTCATAAGTTTATAATAAGTCTAATTAAAAAAAAAAAAATGGAACAGCATACTTTTGCCGATTTTGTTCAAGGTCTGACCCTAGAATTGAGAAATGTGGCTTGTTCGGTGTCGAACACTTTAAGGGGAGAATCTTTTTTAAAGAATATACAGCCATTAGCGTGCAAAGAAGATGGTGGCTGTAGTGCTTGGTTGGAGGATATGGAGAGGTATTTTAAAGTTGTGCGCGTGGCAGAAGAAGACAAGTGTCAGGCAGCTCTTCTCACAACAAGGGGAACTGTTGGACACTATGTAGATAGACTAATCTCTAATAACCCACAACTCACATGGAAGGAGTTAAAAACTTCTTTAAAGGAATATTACGGATTGGTTTTAGACCCCGATGCACGGTTAGTCGAATTAGTGAACATTAAGCAGGGTAGAACGGAGGGGGTGCAGGACTACATGCAGAGAGTAGTACGCCTTAGCGGAGAGCGCATATGTTGGGGTTGACGGGAGGAATGAAGTTGTGATAAAACAAGTTCTAGGATTTTTCATAAAAGGTCTAAGGGATCGGGAAATAAAGATGGCAGTTATGAAGAATGAGCCACAAACACTAGAGGCTGCCTATCAGAAAGCGTTATCTGAGTTGAGATGGAAAATTCGACTCGATGCAAACTCTGAATACGAAGAGGAGCCTATGGAAATTTGCCACTCTCGGAGACGGGTACCGATAGAAGCCGTAAGCCCCGCTGAATCTAATACTAATAATAATAGGAATAAGAACAATAGAAAATTTGGTAATAGGGGAACTAAATACAAGACTCGTGAGCGGGAGAGGAACGGGAGCGTTGTTAGGTGTTGGAATTGTGGGAAAGAAGGCCACATAGCGAAATTTTGTAGACGCGCCCCGGGAAACGGCAGAGGTCCGTTCGTGCGACGCCCAACGAACGGAACAAGACGGTACCAACGCACATAGTTGGTAATATGGGCGCGCCAAATTCCATCTTTATTAGAATAGAACGTAGACCTTATAGGGCATTGGTAGATACGGGAGCAGAGGTATCGGTTATAAGCTGTAGGGTATTTAAAAAATTGCGACTGGGACTTGAACTGCAAAAGAGGGACATTAAACTTCGAACTGCGAATGGATCCCCGTTATACGTTGAAGGCCTTTGTCGTCTACAGGTCCAGATAGGAAGTAAGTCCATACCCCATGATTTTTTAGTCGTGAAAAATCTCAATAGAAACGTTATACTTGGCCGAGATTGGCTGATGCAGAACGGGGTGAGAATGTATTTCGATTTGGGGGCATTGAAGATTGGTGAAGAATACGTGGCATTAGAGGAGGATGTTCATATTTCCTCTATTGTTAGGTTAGCTCAAAAAGTAACATTAAGACCTCAACACCTGCATGCTTGTCTGGGATTAACCAGGCTGAGAAATGGACGTGGCAAAGAATATGAAATCGAACAGCTGAGTAGTGGATATGTTAGCAACTTATGTGGTATATCAGTAGCCAACGCAGTTGTAAAAATGCCAAAGTCTCCTAAGTTTCAGTTGCTGATAATGAATAACACTAACCAGACAATCACTTTGAGACGGGGGTGTCCGCTGGCTAAATTGGAAAGGGCAGGTAATATTACTGAAATTACTATGCCCGATAAACAAAATAATAAAAGTCCTGATGTAGATTTGGAACAGGTACATGTACCGGAGGAATTCAAGCCTGAAATTAACAAATTGCTAAAAAGAAATAGGGACATGTTCGTTAGTGGCGACAAGAACCTGGGCAGAACCGATACTGTGGAGATGCGTATCGATACTGGAACGCATGAGCCCATAAGAAAACGCCCATATCGCACACCCCTCAAACAAAGAAAGACAATGGATTCAGCAATCGACGAAATGATGCAGGCAGGTGTAATTGAGAGATCCAATAGCCCGTGGGGTTTTCCAGTAGTTTTAGTAGAGAAGAAAGACGGTGGTAAGAGATTTTGTGTAGACTTTAGAGCACTTAATAAGATTACAAAGAAATATGCTCGACCTCTTCCTGTCATCGATGATATACTGGCATCACTTGGTTCGGCAAGGTACTTTTCGAAGCTTGATTTAAAATCAGGGTACTGGCAAGTTAAGCTTCATGATGATGACAAAGAAAAAACTGCATTCACCTGCCACAAGGGTCTGTTTCATTTTAATGTTATGCCATTTGGACTTGCAAACGCACCCGGCATCTTCCAGGAATTAATGTCAGTTGTTTTACAGGGACAGGAAGATTTTGCTCTGGCATATTTAGATGATATTCTGATATTTTCAAATACGGTGGAAGATCATTTAAGACATATAGACACAGTCTTGAGTAGTCTACGTAAGCACAACCTTAAACTGAAGCCAGCTAAGTGTGAGTTCTTTAAGAAAGAGACCCAATACCTGGGGTTCAAGATAAGTGAAGAGGGAATACAACCAGACCTCAATAAAGTCAAGGCTATAAAGTCAGTTTCTACTCCAACCACTGTTAGGCAAGTAAGAGCTTTTATTGGGATGACCTCATACTATCGCCGCTTTATTAGAAATTTCTCTGATATAGCCGAACCGCTGATCAATTTGACAAGGAAATATGCACGATTCCAATGGGACGATGCTTGCCAAACCGCTTTCGATACACTAAAAACGAAGCTCGCTGAGATGGTAACACTAGCCTATCCCAACCCAAATAAGGCGTATAGGTTATATACTGACGCATCCGATCAATCGATTGGCGCATGCCTATCCCAGGTGGTGTACGATAAGGAAAATAGGAAGGATGTAGAAAAACCAATTTATTTATTGTCCCATAAATTAAGTGTCACACAAACGTGGTGGTCAACTATAGAGAAAGAGGCTTATGCCATACACTATGCTCTTCAAAAACTGAATCACTACCTGCATGGCGCAACATTCACAATATACACTGATCATAGGCCCCTGGAGCACTTACTTAACTCGCCCATACAAAATAAGAAGATACAGACTTGGGCTCTGAGCATGTCTGGCTACAATTGCAGCATACAGTATCTTAAGGGTAAGGATAATGTTTGCGCGGATCTCTTATCACGCGCTGTTGATGTGAACGAAGACCATATTGCTTCTCCAGTAGATATAGATGATAGAAATTACTTGGTTAGTGTTATAAACTCCAACCTAATGGAGCCGGAAGAATTAGCAGCCCATAAAAATGTCGGAAATTCATCAGAGGCACCCGAACGGCCCACATTGAAAGGAATAGACATAATCAGGGAGCAAGAATCAGACAAAAACATCTTAGACCTGAAGATTAGATTACGAAATGGTAGGGCTACCAAAGCAGAACAGAAGAGATATATAGTAATGGATGAGGTGGTGTACTATTTGTCTCAACCTGATGATGAACCCCTCATCAGGCTGTATGTACCATCTCACCTTAGAAAAAGGGTGCTAGTTCAATACCATGATGACAGTGGCCATATGGGGGTGGATAAGACATTCCACTCAATAAAACAAAAGTATTTCTGGCCTTGTTTACTTAGAGAAATAAATGATTTCGTAGGTAAATGTATCCCGTGTCAGACAAGAAACCTAAAGAGGCAGCAACCCCACATACAGGAATGTGACTTCCCTCCTTTTCCTTTCGCAAAGGTTGCTTTAGATGTCTCAGGACCCTACCCAAAGACCCATTCAGGTAACCAATACATAGTTACATTCATAGATATGTACAGTGGTTGGCCGGAGGCATTTGCGGTTCCTAACAAGAAGGCAGAAACAGTGGTGCATCTCTTAGTTGACGAAATTTTCCCCAGATTTGGGACACCACTTCAGCTTTTAACTGATAATGGGCTAGAAAATGTCAACAGGGTAATGAAAAAGACATTAGAAGACCTAAATGTACACCATGTGACAACTTCTTTTTATCACCCCCAGAGCAACGGTAAGGTTGAGAGGTTTCACAGAACAATGCATGATGTTCTAGTAAAAAAAATCGGCAACAACGAACAGTCGTGGGATATTTACATTAACCAAATGTTGGCGGCTATCCGGTTTCATGTGAGCGAGACCACTAAGTTTTCACCGTATTACTTGCTCTACAACAGGGATGTTATTTTGCCCTTGGACAATATACTGAGGCCTCGTCGCATATATTATGGTGATGAGCATCACCAAATTGCACTACAGGAAATGCATCGTAGCTTCACTTTAGTTAGGAATAATATAAGAAAAGCGAGGAGAGCCGCGATAGATAAGTCGCGTGGTAATTTGGTGTACTATAAGAATCACCAAAAGAAAGGGAAGTTAGATGTGCGCTGGCGGCCATATTATGTGATCATTGAAAAGACTGGCCCGGTCTCTTATAGAATTAGAGATCAGTTAACCGGCTCAGTCATTAAGACGCATGCTGAGCATCTTCGGGCAGCGTCCATTGATGAATGGAAAATCCCTACTTCCGATAGGCCGTTACGAAAGATTGTATTGGCTGCTCCAGTAGAATCCAGTGATTCGGATGACGAATCCGGAGCGGAACAGACCGACTTTCCAGTGCACAAAAATCGACACCAACGTGTGGAATCAGACGATGAGTCTGATGTTCCATTAATGGAGCGTCGCATCATGACGCGACGTAAAATGGCGAATAAAAACGTGTCAACTACTGATAGTGATGATAGAATCGGTGGTATAAATAATGTTTCATCCACGTTCGAGGATGATTGCTCAAAGTGCGAAACGTCTGGATCTACTCATGTAGATCAGGGTTTTTCTAGGGAATCACCTAGCAGCGAAGATGTCCAAATGAGGCAAACGTCTGTTGGGGCAAAAAGCACGGATAGACCTGCAGATTCCACAGTTGATCGGAACAAAAAGAAAGAACAACTGAAAAGTCTTGTAGACTTATTGGCTGATATGCTATAGGATTGGGAAAGAAAGCAGTGGGAGGATTAACGATAGTTTAAGTGAAATAGTTAGGTCACCTTCCTTATAGCAAAACATGCGGAAGATACAAACTAAGGAATTACGAGTCACGGGTCCATTTTTTTTAGACTAAATTAAGATAGATGAAACCTCTAATCCTCCACAAGTAAATTGCATGCGGATTAACGTTGGAATCAGGGTAATTTTCTTCGTTTTCTATTGAACATTTCTCGGTCAGACTATGAATGATATGTACTGCAGATAATGGCAGTTTTTCTGTGTTCAAACATAGTATGTTTGAAATTAAATTAAATTAAATGAAGTTACATGTGTAACAATAAACTCGAGCGGAAACACGCATGGTGTTGGTCAAAGGTCATTTACTCGATGTCAGTTTAGAAACTGGGGCGCGGTTACCGCCTATGATCATATGGTCGTGCATCGAGGCGTCTACGCGTATGGACAGAGTCGAGAAAGGAAACGAACATTGAAAGTTACAGAAACTTAAAAAAAAAAAAAAAAAAAGAACAATGAAACATTGAGCTGGGAGAACATTATGAAAATTCCACAATGGACACGAACATTGTTGGGTTGCCGATGTAGGCTCCCCTATATATATATTTTTTTATTGTTTTGTTTGTTTCGGCGTGCACATGTTTTGTACAATTGTCGGGCTTGTGTGGCATGGGGGGTGTGTGAGGGTGTTGCGCTTAAAATGTTCTTAGGTGAACATTTTGGAAAATGAGAGGGCGAGGAGTGTAATATAACAATCTGGCCCCACCCGAGGAAGGTTGATGCAATCGATGGTGTTTCCCGTCGGTGAAGGGGTCGGCGAACGATAAGACAGGTGTTTGAGAAATACATCCTGTCGGGGCCTAGAGCGGATGTCGCAGGGTTATGAGTCAGGCTCGTTTGACCTTATTTCCGACAGCGGCGGAAATGACTACGGAGGCAAACAGAACAGGTGTCTCTTGGAATTACGTGGGCGTTGCGTGGGCGAGGCAAAACCGGAAGGAAAGTCCCGGTTCTAGAAGACTATAAAAAGACCTCGACACACGGATTCGCCAGCAGAGAACGGCCAGTGGAAGCAGAGAGACACCACAGGCAAGACTACACTCCCGTCGACCCATTCTATGTGCGCTCTCACTCTTCCATTCTCTATTCCACACGGGTTCGTCGTCAAGAATAAAAATATAACCTTATATTTTTATATATGCGTGTTCTCGTTATTTTGTCGTCGTACGGCGATATATAACATATATAGCCACATAAAATAGTAAAATAAGTAAAAATCATTTTAATTAATAATAACACTAAATGAACAGATTTCCAAACTCATATTTTTGTAATTGAGTATAAGCAGTTCAATATTAAACAATTTACAAAAAACTATAAAAACATTTTCCTCTCAAATCTAAGTTCTTGTACCAAACAGAAAAACTTAGTAGGAATAGCAAGTCATAATAAATTACAAACAAGACTCAACCCCTGCATAAAATTTTAAAAGAAAAACATTTATTACTCAATTATGAAAAAAGTACAAATACAAAATTTCCACAAAAATGTCCTTTTGTGTACCTATTAAGGCAGGATAGCAATTTCAAATAAAAAGCATTACCATAAAAAATTATAGTTGGGAAAAAGACAAGGATTTTAAAAAGGACAAAAAGAAGAACAATTCAAGAGAGCAGTAAAAAACTAAGGTGCAAGCATCTTTGCTTTTATTTGCCCCACGAACATCTCTAGAACATATAGTCATTTTTTAAAAATAACATTTGAAATCACACTATTTGTACTTGGGAAAATTTATTCAAAACCTTTTTGTTCTTTGTTGTCCAGCTGCAGGAGAATTTTCACTTCAAAATTCTTTAGTCTCTCTGCAACTGGCTGGTTACTAGTGCTTTCTTGATGCTCTCTTCTTGATGTCAAAACCTTTCTGCTCTTGGATATTGATTTGCCCTGTTCTCTTGTTGTCAAAAAAGTTTCCTTGTTCACATCTACTAACCTGAGATCTATACATTTGGAAAATTAGGCTCACAATCCCCACCCCCGCAAACATTTTGGTTGTTACTAGAACTTGAGACTATGTCTTTCATTGGTCAGTATATACAGAGAAATAATTTTCCATAAACTAGAAATGAACCCTTCATAAATATAGCAGGTTTTAAACACTAAACTGAAAAATATATACAAGTTCACAATTTTTTATACTAATCATCTGGTCATCATACGAATACACTTCTCTCAAAAGAACATGCATTAAAAAAAAAACTTGACAATTAAATATTTATTCAATGCTAACATTTTTAAAATAGTCAAAATAAATTTTTATAGAACATACCCATTAACACATTGAATAGATTCTGTTTGTATCTATAAACTTTGTTGTCCATTATTATCAGTTGTAAGATTGGTTTATTTTTTATGACTTACCAGCCTTTTCTGGTTTATTTAAAGCCAAAGCATATTTTTTGAATATAAGACCAATTCTTTTTTTTGCAAAGAAATATTGTATAACAACAACTATTCCAGATAAAAGTCCTACTATTTAGCCCATAACTGGAGGAAGAAAATGGATTCATACCTTTCCCAAAAGTATTTGCGCACAAGTGAATATAACAAACCCAACTGTATTTCAAATTCAGCTCTCCAATTTCTCATTTCAATGCAAAAGATCTGTGGTTCATATAATATCAGGACAACCTTCAAAAGTGGCTCAACACTTTGCAGATACCTCTTCTGAGTAACCTCTCATGGAGGAAAACCTGACTAAAGACTATGTGTACGCAATCCCATGCAGCTGTGGTAAGAAATATAAAGGGAAAACGCGCCACAACCTTCCTTTAAGATTAGACTGCAAGAACACTGCAAAGGAAAATGGAAAAATCAGGTGTAGTTGACTGCATATAGTGGGAAAACAGAGGTCATCGCTCTCTGTAGAATGAAGTTTAAATAATAGAGAACACTACTTGAAAATATGAACATTTTAGGAATCAGCACATATGCTAGGCCACAAAATTCTCTTAAGTCAGCCAACTATAGAAGTGAATACAAAATGAGAATCAGTAATACAGAGTGCTAGAGAAAAACAATTACAAACTACAAAATTGTAATATGAGCTCTAGTAAAAAACGATTACTAAGACATTATGGTTATAAGTTCCAAAAATTCATACACTGATATCCTCAAAGACATATAGATAAAAAGTGGATAAAAGCATTGGTTGAATCCAGTGACTTGCCCAAAGAGTTGTGAGTTCAATACCTGACTAAAAAAAACTTGAAAGTTAAGTTAAAGGAAAATAAATGATACCGAGACATCTGGAAGAGGCATGGCTTGTGGAACAATTTATACTGGTGAATAAAAAAAATAAAATAACTGGTGAATAAAAAAAAAGTTAAGTTCAAAATATCAATCACCTGAAGAATGCCAGAGTGTACAATGGCCAAAATGTTGTGAATTTGAATAACAGTCTAAACAATGTATATAGTGTAAATAATTACAATGCCTCATCTCAGAAATACAAACAAATACTGAAATTAGGAACAGAAATAAATATAAAAAATTCTTGTCTCACTTCCTTTCAATGATTCACAAGATTTATCATGCTGTTTTTGCAAAATCTGTTGGTTTGTATTAAAACCTCACTCAGCAAGATGTTTTTGTAAACTATAGAAAAGGTGGTAATTACATGATAGAAGATCTGAAAAATAAATGGTATATGAAATGTTTCCCAAGCTGATGTTGATTTCAATCTGTTTAGAAATAAATGCAAGACACTTGCCCTTCCCTAATTTATAGGAAGCACATAAATGCATGCTTGAATTTTTCCTAGCCACTAAAATTGGTTGATTCTCGGTTTCAACTGATTCACTCCTGGTCTGTCTTGTTTTAAAGTCACAAAACTATATTTGCTTGTCTGAACTTGCTTTTGTGTGTCAACCCCAATTCTTAGTTTGTGAACTTTTTGTCATATTATTTTTGATTTTTTTGCATATATAGTTTACTTGCTTTATATTATTTTCCCCTGTTCTTTTCTTATTCTTGTTCTTGCTTATTGCAAACTTTGTTGGACAGCTATTTTGCATTTGACCATGGCTAATTATTCCACAGAGGTACTTCAGCTTTTCATATATGAATCTTGCTGTATCATTATGATAAAGCAGTATTTATTTTTGATCCCTGAAACTGGATTTCTTTACCTTCAAAACAAGGTTTTAAGGCTGACAACATATGTCTGTAGCAATCATAACAGTAAGCAGTTGCAGCTCAGAGTGGACTACACCAATACAATTCTATCAAACACTCAACCAAAACCTTCTTTGAATTGAGTTCCATTATTACCATTGCTAAACCATTGCATGCACCATATTCTTGAAAAATATCCATTTTTATTATCAGCCACCAATCTATCTAAAAATTGCAAGATGTGTCCTCAAGAATCCAGAAAACTACATATATTAACATCTGTGACTCAACATGATTATGTACTTGTGGCATAACTCTTAAACTGAATTCATCTTTTCTAAACCATTTAAATAATCTTTGTGAATTTCTTTCTTTTAAAGAATCTATCCCATAAACACCATTAATATTTCAGGTTACTTTTACAAAATTATCATCTTTCCTAAATTCAGACATAAATAAATATGCATTATATGCTCTATTGGAAACTTACAATTACTAACCACCTAATTCACAATCCAACACTTTAATTCATTAGTTCCATAGTATGAGTTCAATCTATGGGCTAGACAGTACACACTCACATTCATAGAAAACAGGGTTAGAACTAACTGAGTGGTACTAAAAAAAGAACAAGACAAGATATCTCTAGACATAGACTGTGGA